>CM046533.1:6499165-6501665 GCA_024713555.1 Spirodela polyrhiza | reverse complement strand
TTCTCGTCTATTGACAATGCAAAATCCTCCCTCGTTGTGCATCCTCTTCCATCACCACATGCTCCTTTGCCATTGCTACACACTTCTCTTCTATTACTACTAGCTTCTCTCATCATATGATCTTCTCCCACCATAGGCTCTTCATGCATGTAGGCAATTTGATTTTTTATTTTTTAAAATATAACACAATTATATGTAATTATATATGAATATTTAAATTTTGATAGGTCATAAGTCAAGTCAAGGCTTTTTAGCTTTTGACTGAAGTGTGACCAGACCAAACTTATGTCTAAGTTTAAGTCTCAACTAAAAACCTGATCAAGCTCATGACTATTGATCCTTAACTTTTTCTGCCAAAAAAAATTAAAAGTCTTAGATACTAATCATCCAACTTTAGGACAAATGAGAGATTGTCTATTTTGAAAATATTGCAATATCTATATATATATATATATACATGATGGATAAGTGTTGTAGGATTTAGGATAACCTTCTTCAATAAAAATTTAAGCCAAAACCAGATTATGTTTTAGTCAATTAAGTTTTTTTTCTCAAAGGGAGTATATAAAATCAACTGTTGAAAAATCTGAAACATTATTTTAGAATTTTGATGTGAATTAGTGTCAATAGTTACTAACTATATTATTTGAACATTTAACTTCATATGCTACAATTAATGATACTTCATTTCACACCTCAAATACTTATTTTTCGGTAAAAGTGCATCCTAGTCAATGAAAAATTTTATCATCTAGCAAATTATGGATAGTTGATTCAAGTGCATCATAACACATCTCTCCATATTTTCATTTTTTCACTTCACTTAAACTAGTAGAAAATCTTCAAGTCATTCTATTAGACAACACTATTATTCTAGTCACTTTGATTAGAGATGTGCAATTATTTCTTAAATTAATACTTAATATGGCCTTTTTGTTCCTGAATTTTGATATGATTTAGTATATTTGAATGCACTAACTTGTGGAAACCAACTTAGATTATGTTTTTTCTTTGATTGTTTTATTAATCAGGACACAAACCAAAAGATTAATTGAGTAACCAAATAAAAGACTTCTACATATTGAATGTTAGTAAAATAAATTCTAGATCAGCTATGATATAATAACCACATTCATTAATATATATTTTTTTCAAACATGGCTCAATAAATTTGAGCATATATATTTTAAAGTGATGAAATTATTACATAAATAGTTGGAACTTGATTTTAATTGTACGGATGACAATTCTTGGCTTTCATAACTTTTAGCAAAGTAAAAAAATACTACCTTTCAAAAAAAATCACTTATTGAAAATGTGTTTGACTTAGTTTATTGTGATATTTGGAGACCCTTTTCATGCTAATGAACATTTTGGTCATTGTTCTTTTTATTTTGGTTGAAGATTCCACAATTTTACTTAATTTTTCCTTATGAAACAAGAGTTTAAGGTAAAAAAAAAACTTTTTTGTCATCAAAACTTATTTTCATCATCAAATTAAATAATTTTTATTAAATAGAAATAAAAAAAATTGATCTTAGTAATTTTTTGAAAGTATGGGAGTGATACATCAATTATCATGTGTGAAAATACTTCAGAAAAATTCTGTTGTTGAAAGAAGCATCACCATTAATTAAATCTGGCTCAAAGATTACTTTTTCAATGAAATATTCCATTTAAATTTTATAATAATTATGTATTAATAGCTAATTATTATCAATACATTGATATCTCTATTGCTCAATGACAAGAGTACATTTTATTTATTTATAAAAAATATATTAGATTATTTTATATTTTCATGTTTTGATTATCTAGCATTTGCTTCTCCATTACTTCCAAATTGAACCAAACTTTCTCCAAGAATTAGAACATATATTTTCATTATACATTATTTAGGAATTAAAGGCTATAGACTTTATGACATCTAAAACAAACAAAAAATTTTATTCAGAGATGTTGTTCCTCATGAGAATATCTTTTCATTTTGATCTCATTCTATTTCAGCTCTTTTGCTCAATATTTTTTCATATTTTTTTACAAAAACTAGGATCTGATATTAATGGATATTCTTCTTCGATTATCAATCCTTTGTCTACAGTTAAAACTACTTCTCTCATTTTTAATATTCCTCTCTAATTTTTAATTCATATCCATTGTCAATATCCATCATAAGACTCTTTTCTCCATCCTATAAGCATTGTTTTATGAAGATCTATACCAATTGTGATCCACAATATTATCATCAAACATTTACATTTCTACATTGGCACAAGGAAATGAAAGATAAATTGTATGATATAACTTCCAATAATACACAGTAAATCCTTATTACCTTCAAAAAAACTATTACTTGTTGTTGGGTTTATAAAACCGAGTATAACTCTAATGGATCTATTAAAAGACAAGGTTCAATCAATTACCAAAAATTATATACAAAAAGAAGACATTTGTTTCTTTGGAACTTATCCTCCTATGGCGAAATCAATAACTATTAAAC
>CM046533.1:6434165-6494165 GCA_024713555.1 Spirodela polyrhiza | reverse complement strand
ATAAATAAATATTATGCGCTGTGGATCACAAGGTTACATGGTTGCTAAGAAAATCTCTCATCTTATTTTTTTAATAAAATAAAATAATATGTAATTTTAAGTGAGGGCCCAGATATGCGGTCAAATATTATCGTTATTTGTGATGAATTACGAACCTGGATATTATATAATTTTCTAAATTTGCGCCGAAGTCATTTTATTAGGAACACACAAATAATCGTTCAATTGTGGGGGGAGATAGGTGGTCAAATATTCTATTAAGATGGTGAAATAATGAGCTAAATATTATGTACTTTTCTTATTTTGGGTGAGACGGTCAATCTTTTTTGGCCGAAATCCTTTTATTAGAAAGGCAAAATCCTTCACAAATGTCTGTCACGCTGCGTGTAGGAAGCGCGCGTGCCAGGGGTTCGATGGACACCCGTTGGATGAATATCAGGAACAGAGATCGGACGGCGGAGATGTAATCTTGAAACGGAGGGGATTAAAGGCATTGGAGTGGGGCCCACGAGAATCGAGTGAGCAGGCATGGCTGGTGTTCTGCGGGGCCCTGGAAGTAGCGCTCGCGAGTTGGGGCGGGGAGGGGGTGAGAGGGCGAGAGGGTAGACGATAGGAGGCGAACGATGCTGCTGCGTTGCTGCACAGCGGGTGGTGCCCTCGGTTGCTCCGTCCGGACCGATAGTCGCCGCCTCCCGCCGGCCGGCGGCGCCTGTTCCACAGTGGTTCCCGCCTCCCGGTCTTATTCTTTGTTCATTCCCAGCAAGGACATCGCGATCCCTCTCCTACTGAAGAAAAGGATGGCTGCGCATTCCTCTTCCATTCGAATGGAGCACCGAGATGGAGGCGGTTCTCCAGACGGGTATTTAGTAGTTTGCTTTCTTTCTGGACTCTGATCCTCGCGCATTTCAACAAACGCTTGCCGCTCAATACGTTTAAGGTTTCTGGTAGTGCGTATCCACTGGACAAAGCGACTATTTTGGATTCTTGTGCGAAACACTTACCTTTGTCCCATACATTCGGGGAACTGCAGGACGAGGAACATAGCCATGTTTTGCGGATTAATTCTGACGATTTTTCATTGTTTCTTTCTTGTAGAACGGAGGTGGTACCTGTCCATGGCATCTCTGAAACCATCGTGGGCGTATTGGGAGGAGGGCAGTTGGGCCGTATGCTCTGTCAAGCAGCTTCTAAAATGGCGATCAAAATAATGACGTTGGATCCTCTTGAGAACTGCCCTGCGAGTGCCATCGCCTTCCACCATGTTGTCGGGAGCTTCGATGATGGCGATACTGTTCGGGAGTTCGCAAAAAGGTGGATTGACTTTATTATTTGTTTCTTCTTCCTTCTCGACGAGTTTGTACTTCTGTGGTCGGACTTTCTCTTTGATAGATAGGTGTGGAGTGGTGACTGTTGAAATCGAACACGTTGATGCTATTACGTTAGAGAAGCTCGAGCAGCAAGGAATAGATTGTCAACCGAAAGCTTCTACAATACGAATAATCCAGGTAAGTGTACATTTTTCAATATGCAGATATCCAGTACCCATTGTAAATTAATGAATCAGTTCTAAGCATTGTCTCAACGAGCTTTGAGAGTTAAAATTCTTCGTCCTCTGTTTCTATATCATATTGTATTTCTCTTTACAGGATAAGTACCTGCAAAAGGTTCATTTTTCTCAACATGGAATTCCAGTTTCGGACTTTATGCAGGTTTCACAGCTATTTCTTAATCTGAACGCGTTCACTTACTGAGTTCAAAGTGTCTTATCCTCTCAATATATTTCGTGGTAGATAAATGACCAGGAGGATGCGGAAAAAACTGGTGAACTGTTTGGCTACCCTTTAATGATCAAAAGCAGGCGACTAGCTTATGATGGCCGTGGGAATGCTGTTGCCTACAACAAAGAGGAAATTTCTTCTGCTGTTTCAGGTGCTTGATCTTGGACTCTACGGCAAGATTTTTTCACATTCGCTGATTGGATATCAGCAAGATGTTTAGTATCCTCCGTAATGTTATTATCTTTTCTAATTGGTGATGACTGGTTTTGATGGCAAATTTTGGCTCATTGTGTCAAGCAAACATATTCTTTTGTACTACTTCACTGATCCTCGCATTCTTTAGAAGGATACTAAAACGGACCTTTTTTTCTTGTTAAGTGATTATTTGTGCAAACCTCTTTGATTATAGGAAATATAAAAGAAGCTTAACTTCTAACTTGACTTCCTCTGCAGCATTAGGAGGATATGATCGGGGTTTATATGTTGAAAAATGGACACCATTTGTGAAGGTTGATTTTTCCCATTGATTTATTTTTTGATGACTGCTATTCGTATTCTGTGCAATTTTTTTATAACTTGTATTTATCCGTTGTGTCTGTACATTGATTGTTACATTTTATTGTATAGATACTTCCATTCAAGTAGCTTGAAATTTTGGCACTTTGCTTAGTAGGCCTGATTATGATGGAGAATTAAAAGAAAGATCTAGTGTTGAGTCTCGGAAAATAATAACGAAAATGAGAGCAAACATAAAACATGACTGAATTCATTTCAATCCAAATATGAGGTTGTGCAATTTTGGATCAGCACACAAGAGTCGTCCGAACCGTATGACCTTTTCTCCTGAAGTGATGAGATGCTTCTAGGACAATGACCCCTTATTTATAGGTGAATGGTAACCAATTCTTGATGTATTTTTCCAGTTTTTCCTATCATACAGTTGAAAAATGACCTGATCTCTACCCATATTTAACCCCATAGTTACGTGAGATATGATAATTCCTTGTTAATCCTTAATGAATCACTTTAGTAGGGATTACCTTAATTATAGCCTCATAACATACAATTCATATATATTTGCCCATATGGAGATCAAATACAACAGATTAATCATCCTTCAGTGACGATTTTGATTCGATATTGGTGTCATGCTGGGAAGTTGGTAAATTTTAGGTTTCAAACATATTGTTTGTGGATAAGTATTGTTCATGAAGTAAAGCAATGCATTTATGCATCGAAATTTTATTTTTTCTATTATCTTGTACCAATCAATATGCAATATTCACACATCCTTTAGTTGTTATTAGCTTTCTTCTATGCTTTGGTTTTGAGACATTTTTCGAGAATGTCACCATAGCTTAAATACCAAAAGATTAATTTTTATATTTTATAATTTATTTGTGCCATGTTTCCAACTCAGACGTAGCTTTGTTCTAAAAGTCTTTTCTAATGCTCTGATGTTTTCTCTAGGAGTTGTCTGTTATTGTTGGAAGAGGAAGGGATGGTACAATTTTGTGCTATTCTGTGGTCGAGACTGTACACAAGTAAGATGCTGCATTGTAATTTTATTTGCTCCCTTTTTTTTTTTTACTGTGCCTTACATGGGGGTTTCTTCAACTCTGCTTTGGTAACTTGTGTTCAGTCAGAATATACTAGAACCCTCATAGATGCTTGTGGTATTGCCAGGGATAACATTTGCCACATTGTGGAAGCACCTGCTGATGTTCCTTACATTATAAGAAAGCGATCAAGCGACGTTGCTGAAAAGGCTGTCAGTTCACTAGAAGGGGCTGGAGTTTTTGCTGTTGAATTGTTTTTAACAAGTGACGGACAGGTGTATTTTACATCTTCATGACATGTTGTTAATCTTGAGATGTTTCTTTAGTTTGATGGATGCTCACATATGGTAGATTCTCATATTTTCTTGTAGGTTCTGGTAAATGAAGTAGCACCTAGACCTCATAATAGTGGTCACCACACAATTGAATCATGCTATACCTCGCAGTATGAGCAGCACTTGCGGGCTGTTATTGGTCTTCCACTTGGTGATCCATCCATGAAAGTTCCAGCAGCAATAATGTATAACATACTGGGTGAAGATGAGGTGACTTTTGAAACATTTCAGAAGTGGTTGATTTCTAATGATTGGTTGCAGATTTATAGATTTCTGTTCAGTTATGGTATCCAAGAGAAACGATTTGAGCTATTAGATCGTGAATTTCGATCTAGAGGTGCTTTTGTCTTTTTCACTTTCATGTCCAAGCATGACTTGTTCCTCAGCTTTAAACCTTACCTGTGAAGATCTTTCACTAAGAGGCTTGCTTTCATATTGAATGAAACATGTGTCACTTGCTTTCATATTGATGCTATAGATGAGATTGCTGCTCACTCACATGTGGTACGGTCATGTCTTCATCGTCGTAGTGGGCTATCCACAGATAGTAATAATCTTTCAATTTCTCCTGCCTAAAAGACGTCCAGTTCATAGGTTGTCTACTTAGAACTTTGTTGGCGAGGAAATCATATGGTGAAGTTATCCGATCACAGAATCACAGATTAGACCATATTGGTTCAGAAATAATCCTCCAAACCTCCTTGCTCACGAATCCACTTTCATGTGAACTATATAGAAAATGAGCATTATCTAGTAACAGACTTTCTCCTTTTTTCATCAATCCTAGTATGTCCGTCTAAGTCACTTAAGTTGATTTTGAATGTGAATAATATTAATTTAGGGAGAAGCAGGGTTCTATTTGGCGCATCAGCTGATGGCAAGGGCTTTAACCATTCCTGGAGCATCTGTTCATTGGTATGATAAGCCAGGTGGGAACTTGATGAATAATGCCATTTTTACTCTGTTTTGTGGTGGAAGTTTATTGGTGCTCTCACCTATTAGGATTGTTTGTCTTGACCCCGTAGATATGCGGAAACAGCGGAAGATGGGCCATATCACAATTGTTGGTCCTTCAACGAGGACAGTGAAGTCGCACTTGAACTCAATGTTGAACAATGAAAATCTAGGAGATCATGTTGCAGGTTTCCCTTCTCTAGCTTTTGTCATTTCTAGTTATTGGCTGCTGTTGGTTACCCCAAAAAAAAAACGTCTACCATTTTCTACGCGGACTGTTGGTGCATCTTTAGTAACATATTATCATCTTCTTGGTAGATGCAAGGAACCCTCGTGTTGCGATTATAATGGGATCTGATTCTGATCTTCCCATAATGAAGGATGCTGCAGAAGTCTTAAAGACATTTGATGTTCCATTTGAGGTTAGCCTTTTTTGGATCCAATATTTATTACCCAGTTTTTTACCATCCCAGGGCCATTTAACTTTTACTTCGGGTGTCAATTCAATTTTTGTCACCTTTTTTCAGATAACAATTGTTTCTGCTCACCGAACACCTGAAAGAATGTATTCATATGCTTTATCCGCAAAGAATAGAGGAATTCACGCAATCATCGCTGGTGCTGGCGGAGCAGCACATTTACCTGGTTATTTAGATCCCTCAAGGATTCAGATTGCAGCTTCTCCTTCGCCATTTTTCGTGCCAAATTAGTGACAATTTGATTTATTTTTTAGGTATGGTTGCTTCGCTAACCACATTACCCGTTATTGGGGTTCCTGTGAAAACTGCTGCAATGAATGGAGTTGATTCCCTCCTTTCAATTGTTCAGGTCTGTTATGAAACTCGTTACTTGTCTCATATTTATACATCATTTAAATCATATTTTTGTATAGTTTTTGCTATATTAAGCTTGAGAATGCCTAGGTTAAGTTAGCCTGGATGTCGAGATATGAGGGCTGACTTGGGGAGCCTTGCCCTCATTCTGAGATCTGACTTTGTCTAGATGGAATGCTTGAAATAGTTGGTGGATAAGGAAATTTAACCAAAATTTCCCATCTTGGCTCACTATGCTCATGAGATTTTCTATTTAAATGTCTTTCTTGGGATATCTTCAATTTTGTAATCTTACTTCTGAATGCATAAACCCGCAAACCAAACTTCCTAACCTTGTTGAGATTGCACAGATGCCCAAAGGTGTCCCAGTTGCGACTGTTGCAATAGGAAATGCATACAATGCAGCCTTGTTGGCCATAAAGATCCTGGCGGTTGGAGATTCCAGTCTCTGGGATAGGTTGAATTTTCTTTCCCTTTACCTTTTATAGAAGGTATTTTCCCCATCTGTGTTTATGGCAACATCCTCGATTATCTGTTTCAGATTGAACCAATATCAAGAAGACATGAAGCAGTCTGTTCTGATAAAGGCTGAGAAGCTAGAAGGGGAAGGCTGGGAAAGGTACCTGAGCTCTTGAATTCTCAACTTTTCCACCAGCAACTCCTTGTCTGCCACATTCCATCGCCAAGAACTTTTGAAGAGAATGGACCCTCTGGAAAACTGGAGTGTGGTATTATCATGGAAGCTGTCAGATGTGGAAAAAGTTAATGGGAATGGTCCAAAACAGAGAGCAGATATCATGGGTGGCTCGACCTGATCAGTGGGAAGCTCGACTCCTTCCAGGGAAACATGTGCTGGAGATTTGGTTTGTGATGGGAGTAATTTATGAGGCAGTCAGAGTCAATTCAGTGTATTTTTGGTTAATTCGATTAGGCAGATCTAGGAGGTTTGGGTTCATTGAGCCCTTGGTCTCTGAAGTACACAGAAAATATCTCCGATTTTTATAGCATTTATATGATGTCTTATCTAACAGTGGATGATCTTTCATCTTAAATCGTTTTGCGAATTATTTTTGAGAAATTTTAATGTAATCGGTTTATAAGTTTAGCTTAACTTTTATGGGAGGTTGTGGCAGTGTTCCAGGATGATCTTGTTGATTGCGATTCTGGGTGAGATTTACTTAACGGACAGCGTATAGGGAGGATTCAATTGAGACAATGAGCAATTGCTACACGGGAGTTTTCTCACTAATTTTTAGCGAATTATATGAGGCAGGAAATTAGTTTTTTGGACCGTTGACTTAGACGTTTGTGCCCTAGATAAATTATATGTATATATTAACGAAGCTAATTTCGTTTTATTTCTCTGCAAGCCGTTTGTATTGAGGGAGAGGTTGTTGGCCCAACGTTTTTTTGTGAGACAAGGTCTCATGTCTGAACTTTAACACTCACTTGCGGAGTTAATGGAGAGAGAGAGAGAGAGAGAGACGATGAGGGGTTTAGTACAAATCTTTTAGTCGACAACTATATGTTAAATAAAGTTTATTAGATCAAGTTACTATGAAACAAGAGTATGAAAATTATTAGGACCCAAAAGTTTAATGGAAAAAATAAAAGATTTCGACAATAATTTTGTTCAAGATAGAGAGAGTTAAGACCAAACAACCCCAAGAAACAATTACACGGGCTTTACTAGCTCAAAGTACCCATTTCGTCCATTCATATGTAGTGATTATGCACATTGCATGAGTTCGTCGTACACTCAAGAAATAAAGCATGAACACGCAAAACCAACCGGGTCATCGTAGTCAATATTCATTATAAACTATGCTTCATCTATGCACAATTCATGCAGAAGAGGAAACTCCCTCTCGCACAGCAGGATGTACTTAGGTGAGTTCATGGAGTGATTAATATCGCCTAAGAATTTCCATACATGACAGTCCTTAGTCTGAAGTCTCTACGCACCCCAACAGGAAGCGAAAGTTTCACTGAATCGGGGAACTGTCGACCTTGAGATCAAACCGGGCACCGCAGCTTGCGATTCTTCCCATTTTTGCCCCAAAGAAGCTGTTCCATGTCCTTTTCTGGGAGCTCCTCCTGGCGATGTCCCTCATGGAACTAGCAAACGATAGCTTGGGGTTGGCTCTAATTGAACTGTGGAAGTTCATGCAGAGGGCCATGTGGGACTCCAGCGCCTCCCGCAGAGAGGCCGCGGGGTTCTTCCTTAACTGCTCTTTCACCGCCTCGGAGCAGAGGCCGCAAACCCATTTCCCGCAGAAGAATGTCTTAACACGGCTGATGTACTTGGGGGTGCACTCTTCGGACATTCCGCAGCACTCGCACTCGATCATCTGCTCTTCGATCTCCCCCATTAAGTCATCGGTTTCTGGGGAGATTTCTGAGACGACTCTTCTGAGTGGCCGATCAATCTGGAAACAATGCGAGAAGGAGCATGAACACCAACCGTAAAATGGCCCCAACACAGAAACACCTGTAACGATAGAAATGGAAACGAGTCATCTACCTTGGGAAGAGGGAGGCTCTGGTCTTCTCCGCCTCTTTTGGGGGACAGGTTAGACTTATCTGGGACCTGAGTAGCCATCAAATCTCTTACTCTCTTGTTTGCTTAGCTGAAATGCGCGGGGGATAGGGGCTGTCTCCCTTATTTATAGATGGCGTCGGCGGGCCATAGCCCGTCCCAAGTGATGGAGTAGCTCCAAGGGGAAGGAACCTAGTCTGGTATAACGAAAGCAGGATAAGGTGGCGGGAAGGATCGACCGGGGCTTTCCGCTGCTCCTGTCAGAGACCTTTCAAACAGCACGGAAAGATCTATGTGTGGCTAGGGAGCTTCGCTCCCGCATTAAATGCTCAAATTGAGGAGACGCCGCGGGGGCTGAAGTTGGGAGGGTCGCTGAAGGGGTGCATGGATTCAGTCAGATTCCCGGCAACGTTATGCGAATTACCCGCGACGTTCCAGAGGACCTGAAGGTTGTAAACGTCATGAGGATCCCACGCAGTTTCGATATCCCCGCTCGTGAGCTCTCACGGAAGGAAAGGGGTCGACGATGTCCTTTGATCTCCAGCTTTCGTATGAATGAACAGGGAAGAAAGGAGCCAGGTACTTCGATCAAATATCCCGCAAGAATAATCCCACGTAGGATGTATAAGTTTAAGTCAAATAGTAGAAACGAGCGAGTATAGATGGTCCAGTTCTCTGCAGACCATCGAAAAATCAATATTTCTGCTATATATGCCTTTCGATGGCCCGATTCTTTTACCCGACTCCATTCAGTAATCATGTTTGAGTAGAAAATAATGGGCATACTTGTACCACGCCGACATCTCCCCCCTGGCTATTTCCTCGTATCCATGACATAGTCTTCTCATCTTCAATTATTAGTAAGTAACCGATCCAGCTGTCGAGCTTTGCGTGTGGCGAGCACACAGTTTCGGGGACTGTTGACGATCAACACTCGGAGGAGATGCGTGGACTAGTACAAAATCTAGACTAAGAGTACAAAATATGGGCATCAATCTCCAAACTCAAGGTATTATCCCCTCTTTTATGAGATCACACAAAAGACCTCTTTTGGTCTGTAAAAGTAATACCATTGTAGATACTTTGCGGCGCCAGTAACGAAGGTTGCGACTTCCCGGAAAGGAAACGGCTCGAAGAGGAGAGTAATAACGCGAGGCATCCGTGTGGGGGGGAGAAAGAAGGAAGCCCCGAGGATAGCAAGTCTACAAAGAAGGGACCATCCAAACTCGTGCCTACCCTATGGGCGCTTAGCCTTTTGATGAAGGTAATGAGCCTTCTCGTGAGCTATTCTCCGGGAGTGTGAAAAATGAAGGCGATGATGACCTTCCTTCCCGGTCAGGAAGGCCGCTCTGCCGGCGACATTCATCGTTCGCCACGCGTCTGCTAGATTAAGAGGGAAAGCTGATTGCCCAGAAAGAATCGTTGAGAAAAACTCAATCCTGCTTCAATTTACTCCCTTCTGCATTTCTTCGCGCACGTTGAGGACGAGGGAAAACGGCTGCCCGGCGTTTCTATAAAATGAAGAAAACGACACGCCCATGTGTCGGTTGAACTAAGTTATTTGGGATAATATCATGAAGTGTGTTGGGGGCACCACACTTCTTCGTCTATCTCTATTGTTTAGACCCAATGAGAGCATCTCGCATGGTGCAAAATTAGGTCCTTGGATGATGAACTCGGTATTTTGTCAGTCTTGACAGAATATCTTACGGAGCATGCAGTGTAAATTCTCTACTGCGATAAGAACCCTTTCTTCTTTTGTTAACCGCTTTGCTTTTCCTTTCTGTCGTTATTTTCTCATCCTACGCCATTGCAAGAGCCTCCTTGGGGGAGACAGCATTGAAGAGATGAAAAGATCTTCCTAATAATTTCAAACCGGGGTAAAACGGGGGACGAAACTGAAATCTGAGGATACTTCGCACCCAATGGGCATCAAATTCGCACAACCTCCCATGGCTGGCTTCCCTCAGCCAAGGCGCACGGGTTCCATGCTATCCCTTTTCCCCCAACGCTTTCAGATCTGCAGAGGGGTTCCATCTTGTCTCGGACACCGGAAGGAACGTTGTACCATTACAAGTGAAATCAAATCTTCGTCCTCAACCCATCACTTCCCCATCTAAGACTCATTTTCCTTTATGTCTAATCCAACCTTCCTTCAGCGGAATCTACACTTGGCATGGGATGCAACGTCCAACATCGCAAATATGAGATGGAATGCGAATTTCAAGGAGAGGGAGACATAAAAGTATAGACGGAGAGGAGTGGGTTATACTAGGAGAAGACAAAATTGGTACTTAATAATCATTTTAAATTAAATATTCAAAAATCAGCGTGGTTTTCTGTTTCCTAATTAGTTTTGAGCCGAGAGTGATCACTCTAACATAGAAGCAGAAGCGATGGTTTCTGTTGAATTGCACATGCATTATTTACATTTTCCACTGCAAAACCCTAGATAGTTGGTTTTCATGTGAAGTAGTACATTAAGGATAGTCACATTCTTCATAAGACTATAGATTACGCCGGGTTGGAGGGACCGACGTGTCTTCATTGCCCGCTGGTTTTGAGTTAAGATAATAGAAAATTTTTAATATAATACCAACTATGATGATTACTCTGAGTTATTTATACTTCACGTACATTGGCCATGTAACTAGTCCCAAAAGTTGACTTTAATGTAACCCATTGCATCAATAAACTTCATGTATAAGATCATATTAAGGGGAATTTTCTGTCGTAAAGGTGCACACTAGTTTCCAATTGATTCTGAGTTCTGCAAATCAACAACTTCGAACTATAACCGGTACCAGTCTACACACTCTACCGCTCTACATCTCTCCATTTCTATCCTTTCGCATCAACTCCCAAACTGACTCTCAGGTACTATTTCCTCTCCTTGGTGAAGACAAAATTGATATGAGTTGGAACAGTTGGACGGCGGTAGTGGTGGGGCAACACAGTTCAATGCCAAGGCGTCTTAGCCGTTCCTTCTACTATGTGTATCCTGAAGCAACAGATTGGTTCTGTTTCAGGTTGGTTTGGATCTGTTGGAAGAAGAAGGCTCTGTTTGACTGGAGAAGCAGCTGCACCAACAGCAGCCCATGCGGCTAGAAACTCAGCAGCTGGAGGTGCATAGAAACTAAGCCAAGTCTTTCATTTGTAGTTTTACGTAGCTTCTTAGTTTCGTACTTCAAGGATCACCCGTCTAGTATAAGTCATGCAAAACCTGACAAAGTCATGAGACTTCGTTCAAAGAAATCATTAAAAAATATAATTTCGTGAGAAATTCAATGCTACTTTGTTTTTCTAACACTGTATTGATCCACATTTATCCTCAAACTCTCAACTATACTTTTCTAGCTCTGATTTCTTCAGTTTCTGTTTTTTGCAGTCTTCCATATTTAAGGAGCATTGTTCTTCACATTCCTCTGCCACACAGTCAGAGACCAGAAAAATGTAAACTCTGCTGAAACAGATGCATAATTCTACTGTGGTATAAAAAGTGAGTATCCCAAGATCATACATATTGAGTATTCCATGCAAAGGTTGCTGGTATGAAATCGATAATAGAACATTGAGCAATCCAGAGTTACACTATGTTTGGCTAATTTAGCTTCGACCTGATCAGTTTATTTGCATTGTTTTTATAAATATAAACTTTAGTAAATTCCTACCTGCGAACTCGACGTAAATAAAACAAAGACCACAACAAGATTAAATAATTTTTTACGGAAGAAAAGTTATAAGAGATGAAAAACATGAATGCCCATAAGTTGTACCAGATCCAAAACCCGTGTCTTTTTTTCTTGGGCATAAGAATGAACTTCTGAGTAAATCTGATATGGGCTAAACTGTTACTTGCCAGGAATGAGTAAGATTAGGAGACCCATGTAGTCGAAATCTCCGAGCTGAAGAGGCTCCGAGCCCTAACACTGATCACCAACGAGTTCGTCGGAGGGATCCCTCCGGAGTTCGGGAGATCATCATTCTGCTGGGTGTGGATGTTATTTACATAGTATCTCTCCGGGGAGATCCCACTGGGGATCTGCTTTCCGACGGGATTGAACCACCTCGACATATCTAGACCTCAGCGACAAAAATCTGTCCGGAGAAATCCTCCATTTATTTTCCAATCGGGGTGAAGCGCGAATATGCCGGCGTCTGTCATTCCCCTTTATATGCTTCGAGTTCTACAGCTATGTTTGAACCAGTTTCTAGGTGGTATCTCTTCTGATCTAAGGTCTGGCGACGTCCTGGCCGTGCTAGATCTCTCGTAAAATGTGTTCAGCGAAGGACACTCGATCATCACCGCAATTCCGGTCTCCTGTATAAGCGTATTCTCTTGTATAAATAGCTCTTCTTGGGATCCCAGGTGGTATAATCTCCTGCGGGAGCTTACAAAGACTTCGGCTAGAGAACAACCCCTCTCCGGCGAGATCCCACACGAACTCACACAAGTGCCTCTGCGGT
Organism: Spirodela polyrhiza; assembly: GCA_024713555.1. Lineage (NCBI taxonomy): Eukaryota > Viridiplantae > Streptophyta > Magnoliopsida > Alismatales > Araceae > Spirodela > Spirodela polyrhiza. The sequence goes on along the minus strand of CM046533.1, from coordinate 6,481,700 downwards.
ACCACTTTGACCTCCCGGAAAATGAATTCTCAGGCAGGATAGGAAGCCGATGTGAGATTTCAGCTCTCGGGATTCTAAAATTAGCTAAAACCCAGTGCAGGCAACTCTATGGATTCCATGGGGGGCATGGGTGACGTGACTCTCGAACTTTAGGCCCATCGGAGATATTCCGCAGAGAATGGCGGGTTGTCGCAAGCTCTTCCATGTCAGCTTCAGAAAAAAGTCCACTATCCGGCGAAGTTAGAGCTGGGCCTGTCTGATTTTGGCGTCACTTCGTCTAATACGACATGAGGGAGAGAGAAAGAGACATATTGAGGAGGGAAGGGGAGCGAGAGAGAGAGAGAGAGAGAATCATGTAATTAGTGTAGTTGGGATGTAGCAAGCATCCGAGGGAAGTAGTCGGGCTCTCTAGGTGACGACGAAGAAGAGGATGATGATTAGAAAGCTTCGTATCTGGAACCCTATGGATGACTGAGCACTTCAAACCTTCGAACAGATAACGGCAGTTTCTTGCCGAACCAGTGGTCTAACTGTCTTCAGGATAGTTCACTGGCTGTCTTCCATTATTTCAGACCTTGCCAGCCATTCTTACTGAAACCATTATATTTTTTGTACTCTTTTGAGGATTTCCTCCAAGACTGATACATGACTGTATCACTACAACAGTAGCTGAATGATGTGAAGATGGCTGGCGCTCAGGCTGCGGAGCTATCATCCTTCACGTGGTGCAAGAGCATCAGTCTCCATCCGTGGTGAGTTCTGATAGACTCTTAGACGAGTCGGACTATTTCCAAATACGGTTCGTAGATGGCGCTCTGGAAAGTTCCAAGTGTTCGAGGGATTGAACCCCCAAAAAAAAGAATATTATTATTATTATTATTTGAATATTATTGGACATCCAGGCGTGATCCTTGTACTAGCATACTAAAGTTGATTATAGTGGCAGGTGCACGATACTGTCTCCTGTAGCGAGTTTCAGTTGTTTTCCATGAAATCATAAAAGGAAGCCTTTTGCTTTGTCAGTGGATGAACAGCGAAGTCGTCGTGGATAGAGTCACACATGCGACCTTTATTTTTTCCCATTATTTATAATTATCTAATTCATTATAATATCCAATAACAGTGCTTTGAATCGAGTATTAAATACCCATTAACTAGATGCGACTGTGCGATTTAGTTTATGTAGAGGATCGACGTGTTTTCTGGTCTTGTATCCAACTATAGACGGCAACTCTCTCGCTTTGTGCTGCACAACTGTGCACGTCAACTATCTCCGTGTTGGGTAGTAATGGCGAGAGCCCGTGGGCGGGGCCGGAGGGGAGGAGGAGACGGAAGGAAGGTCGTCGACCCCTGCCGGCGTGGACATTGACGGAGCCATACGCGGGTGAGTGAGAGCAAAAAACCACGGATTCAGAAGAAGCCTTCTCGGTTACACCTCGCCCGCTGAAATCCCGCCGTCAGAATTCCGGCGAGAGACCGGCGGCCGTCAGTTCCTTCCGCTGACGCAGCTCCAGAACCTTCTGGTGGGAATTAGAATGCTGCGACGGTACGAAAGTGGGGCTCGCCGCCGGCCGGTACTCCGGCGCGAGCTTCCCGGACTTGTACCTCACGCCGCAGGCGTTGCAGAGCGTCTTCGGGCCCATGGGCCCCGCCCGCCACTGCGGTGTCCTGATGGCGGCGCAATGGAGGCACTTCCTCCCCTCCGGCACGTACTGCTCCTTCCTCTTCCCCGTCGGCGCCTTTCTGGGCGTGGAACTGGAGCTGGCCGGCGAGATTGTCTCATGGGGCGGCGATGAGGAGGAAGCGTTCGGGGAAATGACCGGGCGGAAGGAGGACCAGCTGGAGAGCGGTGAACCGCGGCGGCGCTTGCTCCTCGCCTTTCCCGGCACGCGGAATTTGCAGAAGAGTGCGGCGCGACCGGACTGCGCCGAGGACGATGATGAAGGGTTGAACGGGGATGTCAGCTGGAGCTTCTGCAGGTCATCGCCGTGGAAGGATTCCTCCACGAAATTCGACAGCCACTCTAGCTCCGCGAGCTCCTCGCACTGTCGATCGAACATGGAATACAATTCAGAAGCCCGTGAAAAAAAATATAATCTTTGAGGTCGATCTCTCCGGTAAAAGGAGAAATCTCTGATAAAATATGTGGTGTCTGAAATCCAGGAAGAGGAGAAAATAAACAAGGAGCAAACAGTTCGCCGTACCGGCGGGCAGAGGTCTTCTCCGGAGAGGCCGGCATCCGCGAAGCGACTGCAGGCGGGTTCCCCAGACAAGTAAGTTTCGCCGCCATGGGGGGAGTTGAAGCTCCCACCGAGAGATATGATGGCGGAGTCCGCCGAGCTCACCGGTGCCTCGTCGGAGCCACAGTCCTCAAGGGGGAAGTCTAGCAAGTCCTCCACAGCGAAGGTCTCGCTGGGCCGTCCCTGCTGCTCCATGGCAGCTCACAAGAGGGATAGCGAGGGGGGGGAGAGAGAGAGAGATGGATTCTTCGGCGGGCGGTCCAAAGCTGCCAACCTCAGCATCTGAGACGGTGAGACGACGAGAGTTGCCTCCCGAAGTTTCCTGCGGCCGTAGGGCCCCCCAGCGATCTCTGAGACCTCCGTTTGCCTCCCTCTCCTCGCCCAAATTGTCAAACATCGCTCCCCATCTTATCCGTACGAACTCGATGCCTCGCCTCATCACTCCATTAATGCTAGAGCAGTTCCTTCCTGCTCGCCGCCATGCTGGCCATTGACCCTCGAAGAGAAGCGGAGTTGCACCACTTTGAACGAAGAAACCATCTGACATTAAAATAAATTTTTAATGCACCTTGTAGAATATGATACCATGTTTCTTGACATTATTGCATCACGGGCATAAGCTCAACATTATTTTCTAATCTTGCACGAGATCCAGGATCATTGCATTGATCTTTGAATTCTCAAGGATCTCCTTCAAGGTGTGGGCGAGAGCTAGGCGCGAAGGTAAGTAGAGAGAGGATCACGAGGAAGGTCAACCTCTGCCCACGGAGGAGCAGTTGCGAAAGCTCGGGCCCCACTTGCTTTAACTTGCCCACCGAGAATAAAAGCAGAAGAAAAAGATGAAGAGGGGGATTGATGAAGGGGGCCGGCGGGCAGAGTCCAACCCCGGGCCTTGACTTCTCAGAATGGAGCTGAAGAAGGCTCGGTAATCTGCGTGTGATCAGGGGGATACTCCTGAAGCAGAAGAGGATTCCCCGGAAGAGCCCGCGCCCTGCTGCCTGCGGCAGGCATGGGCGCCCGGCAAATCCTAGTAAGATCGTGAAGGCGATCTCTTCTTTGAATCCTCTTTTCCACGGCTTCTATTGAAACAACAGATCTGAGACCCTGCAAAACGAAGTCAGCCGATGGTCTTCTGAAGCCTCTCTCATTCGCATAATTCAAGTCACAGAAAAAGCAGGAAGGCGGCCGAAGGCTTGCAGGGTTTATGGACCCGAGAACTCGGAAACCAGATACGATGAAGCAGCAATGGCATAGGGAGCACTGTGAGCTTACGGCAGTAAATATGGCCGAAGCCTCCTCTGCCTTCTTGCTTTCCATGATGACCCTCGCCGCCTCCTGAGAAAAACCACCCCTCACACCATGAGGACGACGACTATCGCTGCTTCGCGACGGTTTTGAAAGGAGAGAGGAAGGAGGAAACGAAGGAAGCCGTGAACCATACCCTGGCGCTGACGAGCTCCCCTCCCCTGAGAGTCTTCGGTTCTGCTTCAATGGCGCAACCGAGTTCCTTCTTCTCCATCGATCACATCCCCAGATACCCTCTCTTCTTCACTTCAAATAAACCAGGAAGGCTCGAGCGAGCGACGGGGTCTCACAGGCAACTGACGACGCGGGGGGAAGGAGAGCCGCAAGCCACGGAGGGCCTTTCATGAGAGAAATCCCGTGTCTGCGCGTGACGCTTTCCACAACCTTGTGGTCGGGAAAGTATGACGGCGACGCCTCCAAAGGCTCAGTGGGCCGCCGGAGCCTGAATCACCTTCTGAGTCATTCACCGGCGCTGCAATATCTGCCATGGCTATCCTGCGGCACTCATTTCCGAATGAACGAGGAACAGCGTCGTCTTCATAGGATCGGGGAACTCTGACTTCTGCTCGGCAGTGAAAACTTGGGTCTCATCTCTAATTGCAATCCAACTACAACCCGGCTCCTTGTTCATCCCCAGCCCTCTCATTGATCTCCTGATCTCGGCCACCTCGGGCCATAATCCTTCCTCGGCGAGAAAATTAGACAAAAGCACGTAGCTGCTGGAACAGGCATCAGGCTCAGAGAGTAAGCGCTCCTTCAAAGCGCTTGATGGTCCCCCTTCACTCCGGCGAGCCTGGCAGGAAGCAAGAACTGACCTCCACATCGCCGGATCCGGCAGGGAAGAACATGTGTTCATGAGAAGCTCTGCCTCGTGGAGGCGCCCGGCTCGGGCAAGAAGACTGACCATGCAGGTGCAGTGCTCGATCGATGGAGAAATCCCAAACCGGGAGCCCATCAAGTCGAAGTAAGATCTCCCTTCGTCGACCAAACCAGCGTGGTTGCAAGCCGCTAGAACTCCGATGAAGGTCACAGCGTTGGGCGCGACACCAAGATCCAGCATCTCATGGAACAGCTCCAGTGACCTGGCACAGCGCCCATTGTGACCCAAGCCAGTTATCATAGCATTCCATGCGGCATCGTTCCTCAGAGGCATGCCGACGAACACCTTAAACGACTCTTCCACCATCCCGCACTTGCAGTACATATCGACGAGGCCAGTGGCGACAAAGACAGCAGATTCCAGCCCCATTTTGATCACCAAGGTATGAAGATGCCTGCCTTGCTCGGCAGCCGCCCAATCAGCCAAGACCTTGAGAACAGCTGATGTAGAGAATTCATCGGGCCTTTCCCAAAGCATGTGCATGGTTTTAAAATGCTGCAACGCCTTCTCTCCTTCATCATTCTTCACAAGGCAGGAGATGATCCCGGCCCAGGAGACAGAATTAGGCTCGATCACAGACCCAAAGGCCTCGACCGCACTGCCCGTGAGGCCACACCTGGAATAAAACCCGACCAGAGAATTCCCGAGTGATATGTCTGAATCAAGACCAAGCTTTATCGCATGGCAATGAACCTGAGATCCCTCTCCCAGAGCCTTGGAGGAGCACGAGCATACAAGACCAGTGAGAGTCAATGGGTCTGGTCTCATGTCTTGCTTTAGCAATTCAATGTACGCTAGCATGGCTCTCTCGTGGCCTCCCATCAAGCCATAGCCAGATATGAGCGCATTGAAGGACACTAGGCTCCTCCCCCCCATCACCATGAAAGCGTGCTCCGCGTCTTCAATCTCTGAACACTTTGAATACATGTCAACCAATGCTGTTCCCACGAACGAGTCAGATAAATGTCCACGCTTGGTGACGTGGGCATGCAGACATCTGCCCAGGTCAACGTCTTCCAACCCAGCGGAAGCTTTCAAAATACTGGTGAGTGTGATCTCGTTGGGCAGAAATCCTTCCAACTGCATCCTCTGAAACAGTTTCATGGCCTCCTCACCGTGTGAATACTGTGCATACCCGGATATCATGGCATTCCAAGCTACTAAATCTCGCTCCCCCAGCTTCTCGAATATCAGGCGAGCTCTTCCCAAACAGCCATGCCTTGAATACATATCCATCAAGGATCCTGCCAGGACAACATCCCACTCAAAATTAAGCTTGAACACGAGGGCATGCACGGATCTGCCGGCTCGGACGGAGCCCGAAATAGCACAGGCCTTAAGAACACTGGATAGTGTAAAGTTGTTTACCAAGGCCAGGCGATCAGAAAATCTTCCTACGGCGCCTGAGAAGAGATCGATCGCTTCCCTGCTCATGCCATTGTGCAGGTAGGCAGAAATCATGGAGTTCCATGAGATGGCATCGTGAACTGCTCTCTCCTCAAAGAACCGCCGAGCGAAGTCAACCCTGGCGCACTTGGAATACATGACAACCAGGCTGCTCGCGATGAAGTGCTGATCCTGAAATCCCTGCTTTAGTATCAAGCAGTGCAAGCCCGTGCCATGGTCGATTCTTTTTGACCGACCGCAGATACCCACCAAAGCGGAGAGGATCACCTCGTCGGGCTTCAGGCCCCGTCTCCTCAGCCAGGAAAGGTGCAGAAATGCCCGGGCATCCTCACCCCTCTTCGCATGGAAGTGCAAGGCCGAGACGTAGGGAGCCCCATGCTGATCAGCCATTCTGTCGAGCATGTCGCGGGCAGCAGACGAATCTCCCTGTCCGCCGGCATGGACACGGGTAGACGGATCACCGACGATCGCAACCAGTTCATCCCTGAAGATTCTCCCCGCCTCCTTCGAAACGCTGGGGCAGATCCATAGCTTCCGACGGAACTTTGATCCTTCTCCGTTTCCAGGAAGAAACGAGACTCTGGAGGCTACCCGGACTGCCCACATGGCGTCTCTCCGGCATTCTCTGGCCTCGGAGCTTCCAGCGGAGAATCAAAAGATCGGCAGTGCGACGACCCGACAGCCGCGCTCCTCAGGCGCCCTCCCATGCCCGCACATCCAGAGAAGGAAGACGAGAGGTCTCCGGATGGACAGAGAGACAAGGGTAGGGGTATATATGTAAAATAAGAAAACTCAGAACCAGAGCGGCGACTGTGAGGGCTTTATATGCAGCTTTAAACGCGGTCACCATTTTTGGTCTTCTTGTGGAGGGGCGACCGGGCAACACCCTCCCGCTCTCCTCCGCCTGAAGTTCTCTCTCCTCTAGGGTTCCTCCTTTGGTTGACCCTCGTCCAGGGTTATTGCTCCGACCCTTCGAATCCGTTGGTCTCCAGTTCTCTTTTCTGCTCGTTCGAGAGCGATTTTGTCCGTCTTTCTCCTGGCGGTTTTCTTCGTTCCTTCTCGTTGAAATTTTTTTGAAAATGAGCGGGACGGTGGAGAAGAGCGCCAAATCCGGGAGACGGACGCTGTTCTACCGCGATTTGGCATCGCCCATCTCATCGCACCGGGGGAAGTTCGCGTCTCCTGGACAAGCAGCGGCCGTGTCGGCCTTGTGGAGGGAGAATTTCGGGGAGTCGGAACTTCCACCGCCGCCCACCTTCACGTTGGATGACCGTAGCGACTTCTCTCCAGACAGTGGGCTCGGGGACTGGCCGGTGTCGCCAGAGGTCAAGTCCGACGCGAAGACCCCGACGCCTCTGGGGTCTCCTTTTTTTCTGAGGAGTAGAGCTGAAGCAAGTCCTTCAAGTGCTTCTTTCGCCGAGGCGCCCCAGTCGCAGGCTGAAAAGCAACAGCAGCTGCTGCTGCCCCAAGTCCCTGCAAGCTCATCCTGGTGGTCACCCGTAAAGAGCGGTGGTGGAGATCAAGAAACCAAAGGGAAGGGCTCGCCGGTCGACGGAGTGATTCTCTCGGGTGCTTTAATCACGCTTCCACCTCCACGGGAGGTAGCAAGGCCAGAGTTGCAAAGGAATGCTCTTCCTCTTGGTGGTGTCGATGAGGAGGAATGGGTCACCGTTTATGGGTAAGTATTCTAGACTCTGCCTATTTTACATTAAACCGAACTATTTGGATTTAAGCTTTTTTTTTATACATGGATTCAGACGTTTAGAATCATCAGCATCTCCTCAATATTAATGGGTTGTAGAGTTCTAGTTCGACTGTAGTTCCGTGGGAGAGAAGTCCAGTAGATGTATGCAAGTAGCAGATAAGCATCAATCCTTGCCTTAAAGTTGTTGGTAATGTCGAGCATCTAAAAATAATACTGTAAAATCATCTTGACAGAGTAAGACAATGAGTCTTTTTCAGTTAAGCATTCCTTTTTATTTTGCGATAAAATATTAGGGGCTAGAAAGAGTGCCAGAACATTATGGAATCGCTTCCTCTCCCAAGGTTCGTGGGCATCATAGTAAAAGAAACTGTAGATTTGCTTCTCCCAAGACGTTGCATTCCAGTGGAAACGTTGGGACAATTCGCTTGCAGAGTAACCGAGTTTATTTTAGAAACCAAGCTTTAATGATGAGCTCTCTATGTATTTTTATTCTTTTAGGCTGGGTGTGGGTTCTTCTATATTGTTCTCCCGCTTTTCTCTCCATATTATTGGTCTTCACAATAAAGTATCTCGGAGTTCATTATTTATTGAGAGAACCTTCTGGCTGTGGATCAATGATATCCTCAATTCCAATCCTTCAGACTAATTTTGACCTCAAGAAAGTGCTGCAAAAGCATAGTGCCGTAAATCTAGCCTCCTCTTTATTTCTTAGATCTACAAGCCATATGTTGTATGCAGCAGGGCCTTTTTTGATGTTTTTCTTCTTGAGCGCTCCCTAAGTTATGTGAGCTAATTTCGCAATAGCTGGGGAATCTGGCTCTGGCAAGTTCCAACTTCCGGGAACAGCATCAACTTATGCAAATGATGAGCTCATAAATGGGCTAGAGTTCAACAATCCTCTCGGAAGTCTGTAGAAGTTAGCCTCTGGATCTGGGATTCTAAATGCGGGAAATGTGCTTAGCTTATTATTTGGCTTCTTATGTTACGCAATATGTTAAGCATGAACCCATCTTCCTTACGAACGGTTCGAGTGCATTCTGGAAACTGATGTCAAGCTGATGTCGGTTATTTGTTTTCTTAATTCTCTTTGCCTATCATGCATTTAATGCAAGTTCTTTGCCTACTCAGCACCGAGCTTTGTAATGGCAAATGATCATTTGCACCTATTTTGATATTTGGATATCATCTACTCTGGGTGCTTGATTTTTTTTGCCTTTTTTTTTTTCTAGTTTACGCTGATAGAATTTACTTTTTGCTGGGATATGATTCCAGTGGTCATGGACGACAATCTATGATGGGAGAAAAGTTCACATCTGCAAACTGGTTCCTTGGATGAGGATTTGAAATTACTGTTCTAATTATAATTACCTGAACGTGTTCTAATAATTATAGAACGGTCATTATTCAGTATGTCCTACTCTATTCTTTGGATTCAGAGGACTTAAAATTTGGACCATGGCATTAAATTATGAGAATCTTTCTGTTTTAATTCTCGCAATAATAAGACGCCAAGCCACTATCATGGCATCGCTGTGATCCCCTTCTCTTTAAACCTCTGCGTTGGGCCTCAACTCCTTCAGGAACACGCGCCTGGTGCTAACTGATCCGCTCGATCCAGTGGCTATGTCTGAAGTTAGGATCGAGGTCTGGTATTGTCTATAGTGATAGAATTTCTATACGAAGCGAACAGATCAGACAAAGTTGTGGGCCTTCATCTGGCAGCATTCATTGATCTTCATCATCATTTTGCAGGCATTTGCTTGTAAAGTATTTTGATTGCGTTTTTCTTATGGTATCTGGTCCTTTTCATCAGAAACCTACCTGTTTTCTCTGGCCATCATCAGTATTTTCGTTTACAGTTTCATCATCGAGTGATCATGAATGTTCTAGTTGCAGTAGGTTTTTTAAGGAGCATTTTTTTTTTTCATGCAACTTTAATTACGTTTCTTTTACTATCTACTGAAACACATTGGACAGTCGTTCTTCTTCCACGTATATTCTCCCTTTCACCATCTTATTGCTGAATTAATTCGTTCTTCATCCACCCAATTAATCGTTCGTTTGGCAGATTTTCTCCCTGCGACACCAACATGGTGCTGCGTGAATTTGAGAAATGTGGAGCAATCCTGAGACACGTCCCGGGCCCAGGAGATGCCAATTGGATGCATGTCCTTTACCAGGTACTATCACTCTCGTCTTACGCCCTTCTTTCTAGATGCTGATTATCATGTGGGTAGTTCTTCGTATTCACCGTGTGGGAGCTGGAGATCGATTTCACTTTGCTCTCTGTTCTCAGAATCGTTACGATGCTCAGAAGGCCCTCCTGAAGAACGGGACGCAGATAAACAGCGTTCTCATAGTCGGGGTGAAGGCTGTGGACCCGTCACAGCGGGGGTTCCTCAATGAGAGGCCAAACGGCGGCAGCCAGGTCGGCTTCATGGTCTCGTTGCCGTCGCAGGCTCCGGCCAGGAAGGGAGCGGCTTATCCGCCGCCCACCGCCGCCACCGCCGGCGAGAACGGCCCGCGCTCAGCCGGGGGGGCCATCGCGTCCCCCGCCAAATCCGTGGTTTCAAAGATCATGGATCTGATGTTTGGGATATGAGCGAATGGCCGCATTCATGGCGCCGTCGTTCACCATGACTATGGCTGACTAGAGAGGAGCTGGACGACAATTTTACTTGAGGGGAATTATTCTTGCTTCTGGTCCAACCAGTGATTCATCAAAAATTTTGACATTAATGGACCGTCGAAGGTACTGAAAGATCTCTCTCTCTCTCTCTCATGATCTCATGATCTCATGATCTCCGAGCATGGCGGATGAATGAGCTAGCTGTTGAATGCGAACTAAGAGTTTTATAAGATCAAACTTCAGATTTTTGATATAAATTCCGGCGGCCAAGATTAAAGAGGGTACCTGCCTTCTGGTCAACGACTCCATTCACAGCTCACAGGTCATCGATGTGCAAGTTTTCTGACATCGCAGCCTGAAAAAGTGAACCAGCAAGGGAATCTCAATGAGCTCCCCTTTGGTGAACCATCGACTGGATAATTGCATTTTTTTTTTTCAAATAAGCTTCCAAATAGCTTGATCTGGATGGGAGGTCAAGGGCCTCGTATCACCAAGGGTTGACCAGCTGAGGAAACTCCCCGGTCATGACTAAGTGGATCAGCACCCATATAGCGACGTCACAACCTCTGCAATAATCAGAGTCCGAGAAACGATACAGAGATTGTTCACAGAGAATTCTTTAATTCTTTTTCCTTTTTTTTACCAATATTCCGCAGTCAGTTGACTATGATGAAGAGTTCGAAGCCTGACAAGGAAATGCCTGGGAAAAATGATGAGCCTGAGATCAAGTTTCATAAAATCAAAATCAAAAAATAAAAACTTCAGTTGAGGAGCAAACCTTTTGTTCTATCTCATCTGAGTCGCCCCCCCACCCCCTCCGACTTGAAAAAAGAATGGGTTCGGATTAAAAAAAAAATCTCTTGAAGATATTAGCCGAATATGATGAATGTGATTTTATAGGGGGTCATCCTGCACCGAATGGATTGGAACAAGAGCTTTCTTATCTGGCAAGGACATCGCACTTAAAAATACTGGCCGTCGTTTGCACTGAAGAACTGGTCTGCAGCTGAGATTTCCTGGCCCATCATAAGCTGCTTTATTGAGTTGCTTCCTTCTTGCTCATCATCAATTCCTGAAACTGGGCGTATTTCGCATTTCTGATGTCCACGATGCTGGGCGGCAGAGGTTCCAGGTTTCCATAATTGTCAACCAGATAAAAAAATTCCCTTTTAGTGAGGCTTTTCTTCTGGACGAGCTGATCGACCACAGCATCCATGAGCTTCCGATTGCGCTCCAAGATCTGTAACATGCACAGTAGATGAGTTTCCAAAGGTCAATTGGGCAGCTCTGATCACAAATGGATTTTATTTAGGTTAATCTACCTCCTTTGACCGCTGGTAACAACGGTTAAGAACATTTAATGCCTCTGTATCAATATCCTGTCAAGAAAAACATTTTAATACAAACAGTCATTGCAATTACAGGAGTCAATATAGTGGGTGATAGCTTTGATTATACAAAAAAATAAGTTCCATTACAGTACATTAATCCGATCTGCAATCCAGTGGTCTGACAAACCATAATGTTTCTCAGAAAGGCCACCGAGAACAAAGCTCCTAGCCGCTGACCTTGCATTATCTGCTGTTTCTGCCCATATTGTGCTCAGCTGTAAAAAGTCCACCATTAACAAATTCCGTGTTTATCGATTCTTGATGCAATCAATCAAACAAAAATAAACGCATTTGCTTCGTCCCTCTCCTTCGGGGGGGGGGGAATTAGAAAAGAAAAATATACTAACGACGAATTTCACAAAAACAACAGAGAAACTGGGAGTAAAACTTTAGAGATTTCTATAAACGACAGATTCAACCAAAGCATCAACTGTCACGCATGTCTATTCCGAAATAGAAAGTCAGAAAGATTAGAAAATTTGAATACACTGGCATTTAATTCCCTCTCCCTGCTGGATTCTGGTTCTATCAACAAGCCCCACAGCACATCTCTGTGGAGATAAATGAATCCTTCAAAACCAGCTCATCGAAGAATGAGTAGCATAAGCAGTCTGACTTTCAGCATTGAACGAACACTCTTTCAATGCTCTTCGAAGGAAGTTGTTTGCCAACTTCTTAGACAGCCTTTCGCTATTCACCGATGAGCTGAAATTTTCTTTCCATCGATAGACCCAATGATTGAACAAATTGTTTTAAAAAAATGACTAAAAAAATATGCTGAAACTATCATTCACCGTCTGTCATTCCTCTTGGAGATTGATGGCACAGACAACTCATCGCAACATCCTAACCACTCAGCCTGACAGACAAGATAAGAAGATTCAGAAGTCTTAATTCCGATTTTCCCCTACCTTCTGGCTTACTTTATTACGCCACCCATTGTGCGGTTTGGATGGAGAGAAACCAGCTTTCTTTTGATGATAAAAGCACCTCAGCCCATAAATTATTTTTGTGGGCTGGTGACAATTCGAATGAATGGAAGAAATTTTTGTTTCAAATGGAGGGAGGTGGCCCTACTATTTTGGGTTTGACGGTTTCTTTTCTAGAACCTCGTGTTTTTCATACTTTGCAGATTTTTTTTCTCTGTTCATGTTGATGACCAAGTGGTATACTCCACTTTCAAAAATAAAAAAATGAAGATTAATGGATTTGATCCTATCTGGATATGTCACCTCGAATGTTATATCTGGATACATTTCTTTGCTTTAAAAGTCATTTGAATTCAGATGCTTCTGCATTCAAGGGGCCAGTTATTGGGACGCTCAAAGTTCGGATGATTTAAAACTGAACTCATTTAGGTTGGGTTCGGTTCCTTCTATTTCAGATTGTATTTGTTCTTTTATTTTGACAATTAGCAGATAAAAAATCAAAATAACTCGGACAGAACCCACAGAAACTCTAAAGGCAACCAAGAAGATGCCATTTAAACATTAAGTCGTCTAACCTGGTCTTGTCCATACCACATTTCTTCAGCGGCGCGAGGTGCAATCTGAACAGTAATATGGTCCAGCAAAGATTGTCGGCTGAAAAGTTACGATTAAGATGAAAACAATTCAGTATATTAATGTTTGTGAAGAAAATAAAGAAGCCTTATAACATTTCACTATGGCATTCCTTTAGTCGCTCTTAAAACATACATGAAAGTAGATCAGATTACTGCACCTTAGCATGCCTTCCGAAAATTTCATATGATCCATCTTGACTCGTACATAACCCATTTCTCTGCCAGCACGAGGTGCTATTGTGACCTGTTGAAAAAACCAGCGTAAGCAACAAACTTTTGAAACCAAAGAAACTTTTCTTAAAGTTTTAATGCTCCAAGGCAAAACTGCGGACAGATTAATCGTTTCTAATTTAGGAAAAAATACCAACAGAAATTAAATACGAAGAGATTGATCAAAGGCGGTCCACTTTAGCACAATCTGAAGCAGCGCCTAACAAAACGATATGTACAAAAGAAAAGAAAGCTACAACTCTAAGATATAAAACATCAATATAAATATAAAGTAAAGAAGAAATGGAAAGCTACCTTGATTGAGTTGAAGAAAAGGCAACAAGAACACATATTTGTGCGGAAAGTCAGACAAGAAAATCATTTTCTTTTAATAGAGACCTCAGTGTGTTAAAATACGCCACTTCTTATATTTTCTCATTTCATAGAACAGTTGACTTAAGCAGAACGAAAGTTAAAATCTAATGTTTTAGCAATCCCTGATTGCATGCATGAAGTATATAGTTGGTAGTAAATATTGTATATTTGTAAATCCACACGCATACTAATCAAAGCTAAAGCATTTTAGAAACTTGAACCTCACTGTCAAGTCCAAGGCACGTATCATGTAAGCAATCCTTTCCAAATTCTCTCATTATACGTGATCTTCTACGATTAAGAAATTAGTCAATATCCTACGGACATTTTTTATGTCCAAATGGACCTAGATCTATCGGACAGAAGGAAAAATCGACTGTAGTTAGGAGTATAAATAAGATTAATGAACTTACAAACTCAATGTTGTTTAAATCAGGAAAATTTGCAGCTACAACTGCCATGGCTGCTTCATTTAGTGCTAACTGTTTCCACATATCAGGACTTCTTTCCTTTTTGTCCAGCATTCCTCTTTCTTCTATTTGTGCAGCTTGCAATAAATCATCTGTCGTAATCTGAATAGGCAGAAGAAAACTCCATTATCAAACAAAATATAAACCACATTCTATCTGAGTTCGTCAAATATCATTTCGTTAAAAAAACAAAAAAACATTTCAGAACATTATTATAAGAACAAACAGAATGAGAAGATAACGACATTGATCAGAGTATAGCCCCACTAACCTAGGACCTTCCAGATCATCAAGGCTGCCAGACGACAGCAGCTGATAAAGATGCCAGGTTCTTACACCATACGTGACAGATCTGTCACTTTCTCCTTGCCGACATAGACTAGAATATTTATTCTGTGAACCTAAGGAATTACTTTATTTTTTATTTCTCTTAATAGTGGCACCATCAACATGCACTTTCAAAAAAGAAAAGACCTTATTTTTCAGAAGTAAACCTGGGTCACACCTAAAGAGGGAGATTTCATTGGTATTTCATCAGCTGGCATCAGCTTAACAAGCTCATCATAGATAATATTTCCCTAATGAATCAGATCCTGAAGGATCAATGCCCTGCTTATTTAAGCAGAACTACATCTGCACTAGACAAGGAAATTTTGGAAAATTCAGAGGAAAGATATCCAAAATTCCAAAATTATTACAACGTAAGCTTGTAGAGAAACTGTTGCAAGGTACTAACCAGCGACCACGCAATTAGGACTCATTTTAGTCATTAGACAACAAAAGACAAAACACTCGTCATGTTATTATCCACGCTTCTTACCAATTAATTGCCAGCTCAAAAACTGCAGCGATATTCACACAAAACGATGCTCTTATGCAGCCAAAAGAACTTAATTCCGAAGCAGAGCACAAAAATGCGAAAAAAAAGGTGTGCATGTGGCTTTGGACATCTGTGGAGTTTTGTTTACATTCGAGTTCTGCAGGGCCTAAAAAGTATCAAAGAAATATTCAAATTTAAGAATGAATAAGGTAGTAAATCGTACCTCAGTTCTTCCTTCTCTGATCATATTAATTGCAGCAACCTCAACAATGTTGGCTAACTCAGCACCAACCATTCCTTCTGTCATGCTAGCCACAGCCACATAGTCAACATCACTAGACATTGGTTTCTTACGAGCATGAACCTGTCAAGAAAAAAGCTGAGAACTAGTCACAATAATGAAGTAACTCATACAGATAATTAAATATGACAGAAGAAGAATGGTTTAAAAAGCTAAATTGCAAACTTTCCTCTTGCTACATGTTAGATGTCTCGTTTAAACGAATCCAGAAAGTATTCAACTCTCCTACTAAGGTTTAAAGAAAAAGAAACACGCAGACATCCAGTAATAATAACTTTGAATAATTACTCAGAGGTACTTGCATTGCCAGGAAAATTAATATAGCGAGGTAATGTATCAATAGTTCAACGATGTAGTCAAATTAACTTGTAAAATTTGGAAAGATGCTTAGGGACAAATAACTGAAAAGAGAAAGAAAAATATTCCCAAAAGGCATTTTAAAGAAAACGTATTGAAACTTTTCTGTAAAAAATGCGATAGTTAATAAGGAAAATAATAAATACGACCTCAAGAATCTCTTTGCGACCTATGAGACCTGGTTTTGGAATAAAGATCTTTCTATCAAACCGACCAGGCCTCACAAGGGCTGGATCAAGAATATCTGGTCTGTTCGTAGCAGCAATGGTGATCACATTTCCTCTTCCTTCGAACCCGTCCAAGCAAACAAGGAGCTTCAACACATCAAAAAGAATGACGACATCAATATTAAAATAAACCCACAATAAAAATTGACAGAGCAACTACATTGCTACGTGTTAAATTTAAACATCCCTCACCTGATTAAGTGTGGCATCACGCTCTTGTCCTCCAGAGCCTTTAATCAGACCGCGTTCCCTTCCAACAGCATCCAATTCATCAATGAAAACAACAGAAGGTGCCTATACAAAAAAGTTTATTCATCACGTCAATGAAGCAAGAGACAGCAAGCACACAAAAAAAAAAATCTATAATTATTTCCCATTGCTATACGATTTTTACTTTGATAGAATTCACTATCAGCACCAACCAGCAAGTGTCTACTAAAAGTCTTGGAATCCATACATAAAGCCAATTTACTGCATGGCGACCGGTCTCCCCAGGTTATGACCCCCCAACTGGAATATCGAAATCAAACTGAGAACAGACAGCCCAGAATTACTGAATCATGGCCATATCTCAGTATTTGACCTTCCAAGTCCTGAATTAGCCATCCACTTTCCTGAAAAAAGGTTCTCGCCTGACCCCAAACAGAGCAGGAACAGCATTATGATGAAAAAGAACGTGGTGAATGATGAGCGATTAGAATACGAATAACCTTTAGACAACAAAGAAGACAGCAGTGAATAGATAAGTCGGACGAACTATCGACAGGATAAGAGCACCATGACCATTCTGAAACCTTGTAGCTTGATTATAGCACTATTAACTACTACCTTGATAACCATGAGACTTAATATTAGTGAAGAAACGCATGGAAATTTTTTGATAAAAATGTTTGCAACATAACTTTAGCAAGAAACACGTAAGTAAATTAGAGCAGAGAATCCTGAGAACTTACATTCTCTTTTGCTTCTTGGTAAAGAGCACGAACACGAGAAGCACCAACACCAACATATATTTCCACAAACTGTGAAGCAGATATTGAGAAGAAATTTACACCTGCCTCTCCTGCAACAGCTTTTGCTAGTAGCGTCTTGCCTACTCCTGGGGGTCCGCAAAGAAGTATACCACCTGAAAGCGCAAAAATGGTAAGATGAGGAATCCTAGGTATAAATGTCAAAAAAACTGATCCTCAAATAGGAAAATTGAAGAAGAACAGAGGAGTATGATAATAAATGATTAAATAAAGTATGTTCCTCATCTGAGAACCGAGAGTCTAGGTCAAAGGTTCAAAAAAAATGTACGTTCATCACAAACTAGGGTGTGTGGGAAATATTTTGTACTTTCACATCCAGGGGAATAGATAACACTGCCTCAACCATTTAATTGGTGATGTATTTCATTCTTCAATAGCCTAATTAAATTAGATATTTGGGCCCACTCCACTTCATGGTTCCCAATTTCCCACCTTACTGAATGTCATAGTCTATAATGACTTATATCATCAGAATTTCGACTCATAATTTTCCACGTTATCAACATAAGCTCCAATATGGCACTTGCCAATAGATCTTGAGTCCTCACTTCCTTGGTACCGAGAGAAATAATTACCCGATCATGAAGGTAACTCAACTGTGTCCAAGTCAAAAAGCAAAGCTGGACAAAATTATCACATTACTGTCATTCCAAACAAGATGAGAGATATAATTCTTCTAATCAGCTAGGAAAATACTTTGCTACAGGTACAAAACAGTTTAAGAAATTTTTTATTGAAACTCGTCAGCATAAGAATCAAAAAATTTACTTTTTTGACAATGCAACTAATAAAAATACAGACCTGGTATCTTGACTCCACGCCTACGATACATCTCTCCCAATGTGAAGAATTTAACTATCTCCTCAAGCTCAAGACGTATCTTCCCAAGGCCGGCAACATCAGTGAACTTAACATCAATACCCCTTTCCATATACTGGGGCAGCCGCTTACCATGTGCTCGTCGAACTCGGGCTCCTGATTGCATGAACTTTGCTGCCATCTTAAGATATGGATTTTGCTGGTCACTCTCATCCTCGACCTCGTCATCCCCAGAACCCTCTAAACCTGCCATTTCCCTTTCCAGTTCCCTCATCTTTTTTCTCTCCTCGGCCTCCGCCTGCTCAATCTTCCTCCGGTCCTCAAAGTCCTTCTGCTGCTTCCTATACCCATAGACAACAAAATAATAGAATAATGGGAAGAACCCAAGTGCAAAAACAGTGGCAATATTCCTATCTCTCGCCATATTGGCCCACACCAGCCCCATGTACTCGTAATCCTTCCTAGCGCGTACAAGAGATTGTTCAAACTTGGCCTTCCTCTCCTCGAGTCTTCTCTTTCTCTCCTCCATTTTCTTCTGAGTCCTAAGTGCCTTCTCCATCGCTTCCCTCTCATCCCTCACCTTCGCCAACTCGGCCTTTCTCCTTGCTGCAAGCTCCCTCCGGGCCTTTTCGATCTCGAGAACACGCTTTGACTGCGGCCTAGTCTTCCGGAAGCGCGAAAATAACAACGTGAGCCTAGAGAGAAATCCCAAATATGGGGAGGGGACCTCTGGTTTTTTAATTGGAGGGGTATACGCATTAATGCACACGGAGTTCAGCTGCAGCCGATCCCAATCGTCCCAGAACTTTTCATCCCTTTCAGCAGTTGGCAGCGCAGTCCGGAGAACCCTAGAATCTTCCAGCACCACGAGGACAACATCTGGTCTCTGCTTTAAGCTGGTGCCGGGTAGCTTGACGATGTGCTTCAGCTTTCCTTCCTCCTTCAGACTCAGTATCTCGGTGTAGGGGATCCTGTCACTGACAATTGGGAGGGCGCGAGACCACGCTTTGAGCTCCGCGGGAGATAAAGCGGCCTCAGCCTTCCTCTCGGCCTTCTTCCCGGCCCTCTTCCTCTCGGATACCTTGGCATGAGCGGGGGCCTGGGGTAGAGAGCTGGAGACGACGGTGACAGTCACAGACACCTGGAGGAGGCGCATGAGGCTGTCATCTCTCCTTCTCCTCTCGCCATCGCCCTCCTCTCCTCCCCATTGTTCGCTCGACCCACGAGTGACCAACGATGTGGAGAGATATCGCCGCCTGCACAGACGGACTCTGGTTGAAGTTGGCCTCCATGGAGCGGTAGCGAAGGAGGAGCTCAGGTTGAGGCAGTCCATCCGAGCTTCAGAAGGACGGAGGCATGGATTCCTGCCCGTTGCCGAAGCGGGCGACGCCTACTGCGGAAAGAAGAAACCGATAGGGTGATCGTAGCTCCAGGGTCCCCTCTCAGAGAAGAAACTAGCACAACTTACAAATTAGTCCTTCACAAATAACATAATCGTATATGTACCTATCTTTTTCTAAAATTTGGCCTACAGCCCACGAGGCGGTCCGAGAGGACATTTGGAGCCCCTGTAAAAACGTATCGAGACATGCTTTACGGAGCTCTCCGGCGATGGCGATGGCGATGGCGATTCTCCTCTCAAGAGCGGGAGGGGACGTCGGAGGACCGATAGCGCTTCCAGCCCCGCTGCTTCCTGGAGCAATTATCTTCCGGCGAAGGGGCGAGGATCGGCGCTCCGGCGAATCTGGGAATGGCGAGAGGCGGAGGTAAAAAGTTTGAGAGAGAGGATTCAACCAGCCCTATCTGGCTGGTTGTCCAGGCGGAGTTTAACCGGGGAGCTTCTGCTTCCTCGGGACGGTAGGATGACGGATCTGGCGAGTATGCTTGATGTTGTGAAAGAATCGGAATGAGTGTCCCCGATTTCAGAATGGTGCAGAATATGGAGGGAACTCGAAGGATCGATTTCCCTGATTAGGTCACACCTCCGGAGAGCTTCGCCTTCCTCTGTCGTCCTCGACATCGCACCAAGTCCCTCAACTCCAGAGGCTCAATATGAACCTCCGACGCCCCCAGGCCCCGCTCAATAGCGAGGAGTAGGAATTACGGAGACCGGAAAGTGTTGGTGGAGAAGGATCATCTGACGCGAAATCCACTTTCGGGCTCCTCAGAAAGATCCATCCGAAGAGGAGAAAGGGGATCTGAGATCTAGGGTTTTGAGACCTCATCGTGAGCAACGAGCAAGTTACAACCCTCTCCTCGTCCTCGTGCAGTAGGATCATGGAGCTGGCTCTCTATGCAATTGCGCAGCGAAGTGACAAATCTGGGCTCGGTGGTCTCAGTTCCCAGCTCTTCATATAGAACATTGAAGAAGCTCAATCTCTGATCAGATGCCCGGCACAGGATCTCGCAGCTGGAGCAGAAGAGTCCTGGGATCACTGACACAGCATGCGTTTCCCGTGCGGCCATCCATAACTATGAAAATCATGGAAAATCAGCAACTATGCGACCTCTGCTTAGTTCATACAGCACGTTGACCCCGGAAATCAGATGATCTAATTACCCTTTCATCAATCACGGAAGAGAAGGTCAATCTCTCTTTTTCTGGCTCTCAAAATATTTTATTTGAATACATTCTTGCCTCGGCATTATGCAAAAGAATGTATGCATCCACCAGTTGATTGTCACGCTAAAAGGAAGGGCACTATCAAAATTGATATGCATTTAGAATATTCCTACTGATCTTATGAGAGGACGGTCGATCCCCCACACACCAAGATCATACGAATATCACCTCTATCTCACTTCTGGTCGGAGTAAACGGCATCAACATCATCGAGATCAAGTAGCTTGGACATCAGCTCCTTGTTTAAGTCCATAGCCTCGTCATCTACCTGTCAAACCAGACAACCCAGAAAAAAATTCCTTGAGGAAGTTCTCTTGAGGCATCAGCAATATTTCAGAAAATCAAGCAAAGAGGAAACATGCAACGAAGATTGACCCAGGCGCTTTTGGAAACCCAGAAACATGGCATAAAGACCACGGGCATTTCTAGTCAAACAACCTATTAATTCGATCAAAATAGCCAAACAGGCTATTTGGTGTTTTCCTGACCAAACAGTTAAGAAAAAAAATCTGGTATTCATGGGTCCTAAGAATCAAGTGGCGGTCATTTGAGAAGAGGTAAGTATCCTTGAAGTGAACAAACACGAAGTAGATGGCCTACCTCAATCATCATCAGGGGAACCAGCTCAGAGCCATTGTCTGGTTCAAACGCTATCCCTTCTTCTCGTAGCTTTGACAATATGTCAGGGTAGTTCTCAGATGAGGCAATAACCTTATAATATCTGAAAATTTCCGCATGAAATGAGATCACCGTGGGTTTCATAACTTTCTAAACAGCATCAGCCCATTGAAAATAAAATAAAAAAATAAAGAGCGTTCACACTCAGGAGTCATGTGAATCATCTGGTGTTGGCAAGCTTTGAAACAGATTAGGAAGCAGAAGCTTCACATCACTGCTCGGACATCATCCAATAAACAAGTTTACCCTGCATTGTGCTAATGATCCAACTGGAGAAGGCATTAATAAGCATGATCATTTTTTTTCCCGAAATATTACCTTTCCAAACTATCCTCATCGCTGTCATCCTCATAAACTGGGGGCTCGATAACGTCCTCGGCACCTGCATCTAACGCGATAGCAAGAAGATCGTCCTTGTCGGCGTCGGAGACCTTAATGTTCACAACCCTCGCACGCCGAAACTTGAACAGGATGGAACCCGGATCGGCCATCTTCCCGCCGCAGTCTTTCACCACCTCTCTGACCGCCGCCACCGACCTGTTTATCTTGTCAGTCAAGACTTCCACCACCATGCCCACTCCACCATAGCCGTACACCTGGCTTACAACACCAAGAAGGGAAAGACTTCAGGTTGACCGGACAGAAACAGGGGATAGGCCGTTACTAATTTGCCCACCTCATAGAGCTTCTCAATGTACGCTTCTTGGCCCTTCTCCGAAGCTCTTTTGATGTTACGCTCCACGATTTCTTTTGGCACATCGAGCTCCTTGGCTCTTTCCAAGACAGAGGCCAGGACAGTGTTTGATACCGGATTTGGGCCACCCTTCTTCACACTGGGCAGGAAACAAGACCCCAAAACCAGAAAGGTTATCAATGCCCAAAAGGAATGAAGAATCATTACAGGTACCAGGGTAGGGTTCAGATGAATTGCCCCATTACAAGTTCGATTCTTTCTAAAAACAGAGATAACTTCTAGAATCCAAATCATTCCCAAGTATGGAGATAAACTGTGCCTGCCGCTGGAAGATCATAGAAAAAAGAAAGCAACATGTCGCAGAAACTACCCATATAAAAAGAAAGTGTAATGGCGCAGATGTTGTCATCACAACAGAGAAGGGCACTGGGAAGTTCCAATGAAGAATTGGATCGTGTGATGAGTTTTTGTGATGGAAGCAAATTAGGGCTCCTATAATTAGGAACTGTGTTCACCAGTTTCTCTAGGGTAACTAAATCTTTGGCCGGAATTTGGTGAATTCTGACTGGAGATGTTGAATGGACTTACGCAGAGACGATTTCTTTGCCGATTTTTCCATAGCGCTTTGCCTTCTTTGCATCTTGTGCCCCCTAGGAACAATGCGAACATCAGAAACCGCTAGAGCCGTATAGGACAAGCTGATCTATCGAATTCTCTCGCAGAAATCATCGATTTACAAGAGGAGAACAGATGTTTGACTAATTGAGATCAACCGAACAATGTCAGACGATAAATCCTCCAAAACATGCAATTCTGCATTAGATGAAACGTACGTGTTATGAATGTAGAACATCCCCAAGCAGGTGGTTTCTTATGAGGTGCATATTCTGGTCAACCAGGCATTCACTGGTTTAGTCGGGGGAGGTAGGGCATGCATAGTCTTCCTCGACATCTTCCGAATGAAGATAGAGACGCAGAGAAAACGCATACAGATTGAGGACAGAAAGGGTCGCGTCTCCATGTAGGCCGCCGGCAATCGGATGAACGAGAATAGAAAAAGATTTTCCCAAGCACTGGCATGGAGACTAGGGAAGATGGTTCACCTTTCGTGTGGCAATCTTGCTGGAGCGCCTGCCCATACAGACAGGTGTGGACGACCATATCCATCTGACTCTGTCGAGCGACGAGGAGATCCCGCACAGAACAGGAGAAGCTAAGCTTTGCCCGAGGAAATCAGACCCTTGCCAGAGATAGGATAAGAGAGAGAAAGAGATAAACCATGGGCGAGGTGAGGCATCAGATTACAACCGGAAATATTGAGAGAAAAGAGAGACAACGAAGCGAGACTCACTTCGTGCAGATGAGAATGCGCCGGGGCAGGCGGAGGGGAACCCGTGGGGAGCTCTGTGACGCAACAGGGCGCCCAGAGCCCTCGCCGCAGGGGAAGCCATCAAAGCATAACTCCCTTCGCGGGTGTTCCTTTCCTGTGGTCCTTTTTTCTCCGTCGCTGCATTTGGGGGCGATCTCCGCCAACACCCTTCCCACGCCCAACAGCAGGCCGGCTCCGGCAACCTCAGCGCCGAACCAATCCGACCTCCAGACCGGTTTAATTTTTTAGACCGAACCGGATCCCAGATCACGTCTAAGATTCTTGGCTTTCACTTATTAATCCACTCTAAATATCAATAATTTTAATTATCATATCAGTTGGCATCGGAAGTAAGTTCTCCCAAACAGACATGTACTTGTGATTTTAAATAAAATATTAAAATATTAATTCAACAAAAAATCAGTGACATGTTTGAAATGTTGTCATTTAAACTTTGGAGCATCGAAGAACATCAAACTATTCAAATAAAAATCATTACCAATGTAATATGAAGGATAGTCACCATAAGATTAAAAATAAAGCTAAAATTTATGTGGATTTATTGATGAGTGGTAGTAATTTGTCAATTTCTTAAATGTATATGTTTATGGTCTTAAATTTGTTTTTTACACTTTATTAATGTGATTATTTGATTTAACTTAGTTCAAAGTGAGTTGTCACTTCTATTAAAGTATGTTATTATCTATTCTCTCCTCTTTCCTTACTTTAATTTGTTGGCAGATCCCTTGATCTCATGTTTGAGTATTTTATTGTTGTTTTTAGTTGGTGAGTTACAATTATGTTCTTTATAGTCACCTCTAAGGTTCTTAATGCTTAAATAATATTAAAATCTATTTCTACTTAATTTTTTTGGTATTTGTCAAGGTATAGACTATTCAAACTAGCTAGTCTTACTATCTGTTTGTTCTATTATCATCATCTTAGTTTTTAACTGTTATATCTTATGTATAATTTATTTCAATATATATGAAATGTTTTCTCCACTTGATCTATGTGCCTTTATAGTTTGTTGGCATATTCTTATCTCCTCTCAACAACTTTTGTTAAGTTTTGCACGAGCTCTTGGTACTTATTTTGTGGCCTATCATCAACTTGAGTAATATCAACTAGTTAGTGTTGTTATCTCTTTTTTTTAGTGTCTTCATCTTGGTTTTTAACTAATTTGCATTATGTATAATTTGGTTGAACAAATATGAAATACTTTGCTTCAATTGATATGTGTCTTTATTGTTCATTGTCAAACTCCTCCATATCTTCTTAACAATTTTTATTGAATTTTAGTGCCACTACTTTAAAAATAAGACCCAAGAAATTGAAACAAGGTAGAGATGAAGAATTATAATTTTTAAAATTAAAACCTTTATTGTGAATATAATCTTTTGAGGTACCTCAACCCTAATGAAGTTTCAAAATAACTCCCCCTAAATTCCTTTTTCTTTTGCTTACATATTGGATGGAACACAATAATTACAAAATTGATCCAAGTTGTTGAGCCACTCTATTTCTTATAGTGCCCTCAACCTAATGATTTAATATGTTGGGCCATTCTATTTCTCAATTGGAAGTATACTTGGCCTAGTGACCTAACATATTTACAAATATTTATTAGTACCTAATTAATATAATGTCTAGGAAGATATTTTCTCTAAAACTTAGGAGTAGTGTGTGTTTACTTAGGTGTTTGTCTTAACCTCATGTTATAAATAGAAGATGACTTTTATTAGTGGAAATAAAAAGTTAAATGAAAAATGTAATATTCTCTCTCTTAGAGTTCTATAAGAGTTTACCCAGAAGAAAGCAACTTGTATCTTTAATACCCTTGTGTTCCATCTGACTTTGATGAATTCATTGTTATCTCAAATCTATATGGACTACTATTAGAACATTTTAAAAAAGAAAGAATAGAAGAGTTGGACATTCAGAAAACTATTTTATATTTATATAAGGCGGATGTTAATCATATTAAACTCACGAGATACTAAAAATATAGCAAAGATATGTTGGTCATTTCATGTCTATAAGAAGATAATTTCTCATTAACATCTCAACTTCAAATTCAAGGTTGAAGTGGTCTAACATATCATATGGCTTAATTGCCAATATGAAAATAGCCTAGAAAAAGTAATTTAGAACAATAACATAACTACGAACCTTGAATCCATTATTATGCTATCTAATTATAGTAATGAAAACTAAAGGTAAGACTTACTTGAATGGGACCTTATAAGTTTGAAGGTGGATCAATAATGGCTTATGAATAAAATACATATATAATTGATTGTGGAAATTTGAAATGAAATTCTAAAGAATTTGAACATGTCCTGTCTACTACTTCAACCTCGAATAGTACTACTAATAATAGTAACGATAAAACAGCAGCTAAAAGCCCATGCTACAGATTTTAAAGTCCAAGGAAATAACAAATAAAGAAAAGCAGGAAATGCATGAAAATGATAACCGCTCGGTGAACAAAGAAAGAAGAAAGAAAATATCTTAGATACTCATGTGATAATCATTAAGGCAATAATATTAGCATTTTTCTCCATATTATTAGAAGTCAACTCGAACTCATTTAACATTAACGTGCTCAGTAGCTAAGCAACCGAGAGTTAGCTGGTTTGAAAAGGAGAAGGGAGCTCAACAAGTCAATTCCTTACTCACTTTTTATAAACAAACTAAAAACATGTTACAGGCTACCGACACTTATATAGCTCACAATTTAAAAGCCTACTAGTTGGGTCACATCGAGGAACTTTTTAGGTCTGCATTTCTTCGATGTCCGCAGATTGGGGACAAGCTGCCGCCCCACTTATCGGGCCGCCGGCGCCGCATCATAGTTGATATCCCTTCCGCCGCCACCTGTACATATCGTGACGTCTGCCGACATCACTCATGTTCCGGGAACCCAGCATCCGTGTAGCCCATATGGAAGACCGTACTGAAGACTCCCTCTGGCTATCTCCTCAAACGTGGAGCCATCCAACAGCAGCACGTAGCCCTCTCCGTCCTTGCCGCTGACCAGGGATATTACCACACCTGCGAGTCACGAGTAGCCGGGGGGGTGGGTGCTAGGACTGAAATCTCCGGCAGATGGACGCAGCATGCGTCGACACTCACCGTCGTCCTCTCGGGCGGCGCCCGGTCGCTCAACGAACAGGGGCTCCGACGGCACGGAGCCTTCCTCGTGCCACGTCCTCGCCGTCTTCTCCACGAGATCGATCTGCAGGCGCAAGGAGAGGACGGTCAGGTAATAAGATTTGGACGCCGTAAAGAGTGAAGTCTTCCTCCCTCACCTTGGTGAGGGTGTTGGGGAAGTTACAGGGGCGCTTGGCCCCGCACGCGTATGCGTATCTGTACTTCTTCCCCATGTATTTGGGGTTGATGGAGCACATGTCCATGCCCCGGCCATGGTGGTCCGGGTCCAGCGCGGCCTCCAGCACCCCCCGGGGAGTCCCGTCTAGAGGTATCCTAAAGCGTCCGACCCTGTGAATGCCAATCGATGCCATGCCGAGGTTTAGAGAGAGAGAGAGAAAGAGAGCTGCAGGAGGGAAGGGAGGGTACTCTCCACTTGTTCACCTTGCTTCTGGTAGCGAGTCCACACCGGAGAAGGATCGGAGATTCTGCAGCGTGAGCCTCTCGAGGATGGCGGTGTTGGCGTTGTGCTCGCAGCAGTCAGCGACGATCGCCACCACCCGGCCGTCCCCGTCCTGCTCCTCGTAAGCGTTGATGAAATGGAAGGTCACGTACAGGGGGACCTCCACGCTCGTCACCTGGTATCAATGGGGCCCACAGTGATATTTTATGACCAAACCAGTGGCCTCTTCCCGTTTAGAGATAGATAGCGAGGAAGAGAGAGAGAGAGAGAGAGAGAGAGAGAGAGGTAATTTCTACGACGACTCACGATGTTACCGCTGGCTCTGCACATGACGTGAAGGAAGGCGCCCGAGTCAGGGTGCCACTCGAACTTGTAGAGGGGGGAGGGCTCGGCGCGGAGGAGGTTCTGGGCGCAGTACCTCAGCGGCATCTCCGGCACGATGACGTAGTTCTCGGTGACGGGGAATGAGTGGACCCATCCTGGCGCCGGTCCTCCCCGGCAATCCACCCGTCCGATCAGCCTCCTAACGTTGCTTCCAGGCTGCATGCGGACGACCTGGTAGCCCGGTCGCACCAGGTCCGGCAGCAGCGTCAGGAACTCCGAGTCGGTGACGATCGGGTGGGCGGACTGGATCAGCCAACCAAGGTCGTCGTCGTACTCGAATTTCCCGATCGTCTCCAGTGTTTCGGGGTCGACCTGGATTGAGCCCTTGATGGTCTCCGTCAGGCAAACCACCCGCCCGTCGCCCAGCTTGACCACGCCGGTGTTGGCGTTGTCCGTCAGCGACGACCCAGAAAACAGGCCAGCGAGCTCGCCGACGTATGCGAGCAGGTTTTCGGGCCTCGGGGTCTCGGAGAACTCGCGGTAGCACAGCCGCCTGTTCTTCACGGCTGCCTTGTACGCCTCCGACTGGATCTGGCGATGCCCCGCCTTCAGCCTCCCGCCCTCGAAGTGGACGCCGACGAGGGTGGCGTACCCGTCAAACAGGTGCCGAAACTCGTGATCTTCGATGTTCCACAGTCCCGGCCCGTTCCTCAGGTACGTTCCCTTCTGCAAAACCATCCATAAATAAAACCCTAAATTCTACATAGATATATGGAGCGAGGAAGAGAGGGAGAGATGGCGCAGGGGAAAAACACCGACTCATGAGTGAAGTCATGGGCTCTTGGGATGGTTACCAGCCATGGAGGAATCTTGCCTTGGACCACCAGATCGCCCTCCCAACTCTCCTGCCGTATGCTGGTCCATGCGGTGAGCTTCTCCTCGCTGTGGCGGCCGGTATCGGGCGTCGGCGGCGTCGACACGAGTACCCCCGGGTCGGCAGCGACATGGGGGGGCGTCGGCAGCGACGTGCGACGGTGGGAGGATAGTCGCCGGCGCCGCCCGTCGAGGCCGAGTGGATCCGCCGCTGGAGATGGGAAACGGGTGGTGGCAGCAAGAGAGGCAGAAAACACGGGCGGCGGCCCCATGGCTCGAAGAACCAGAGGAGGAGAGGCGCAGGTCGGTCGGCCGGTAGCTCAGTGGTGCAAGCTGCGAGGTGTCTGCGAGCTTCCCCGCCATGGGAGGGATATATAGACCTCCTAGAGAGGTCTCCCACGTGTAGTTCACTCGTGCCGATGGTGGCCCCGTTGGTCAGACCGGGAGGGATCTGAGGCCTGCGGATTCCTCGCCGCCCATAGTGGGGATGAAAAGTGGGCCTGTCCTGTTAGGCTCTCTGGGGGCAGGAATGACGCCGGGCCCAGTTACAGTGGCCCATTTCGGAGAAAGTGGATGTCATAGTGGGCTCCCACGTGGCCGCACGACGTGGATGGTCTGTGGCGGACGTGGGGCCCGCCACGAGTCATAGGTAGTCATGTGGATTTGGCTGATTTCTTTATTGGGCCGGCCCACTTTCAACAATGCGGCCCGGTCGTCTCCTCTCGCCATAAAAAAGGGCCTGGGCTTCTTGACTGGCCCGTTAGCCGGATAAGGTTGCCGCTTACATCCGAAGCGATATGTCAACGTTCGCCGACGAGGGTTTGCTGTTCCCGCCGTGTGGAACTAGGGTTTAAGGTTTCGCCTTTGGCAGGAAGGCTCTGCTGCTTGCCCTTGAGCGTCATCGCCGGAAATCTGGGAGGAAGGAGAGGAGAAAGGTGGGGGGCGCAGCCGCTCGGCATGAACTTCCGTTTCCAGAACCTGCTCGGTGCTCCGTACAGAGGTGGGAATGTCGTCATCTCTGAAAACTCCCTCCTCTCTCCCGTCGGCAACCGCGTCTCGGCCACAGACCTTCTCAAGTCGGAGACCCTGACGCTTCCTTTCGAGTCATCGTCGAACATTGCCAGGATCGCAGTCTCCCCTGACGGTAATTTCCTTCTCACTATCGACGACGCCTCGCGCGCTCTCTTCGTCAACCTCCGACGCCGCGTCGTCCTACATCGCATTTCCTTCAAGAAAACTGTGTCCGCCATTAAGTTCAGCCCAGACGGTGCCCACATCGCCGTCGGCGTTGGCAAGCTCCTCCAGATATGGCGATCCCCCGGTTTTCGGAAGGAGTTTTTCCCTTTCCAGTTGGAGCGCACTTTCCCTGACTGTGATGACGCCGTGACCGCGTTAGACTGGAGTCCGGACTCCTCGCACCTTCTCGCCGGGTCGAAGGACCTGACAGTGAGGCTATTCTCGTTAAAGAGATCAAAGGGAAGCAACAAGCCAGCATTATTCCTTGGACATAGAGAAAGAGTGGTTGGGGCATTTTTCTGCGTGGAGAGGAAAACAAACGAGGTCTCCAGGCTATACTCTATTTCTAGAGACGGGGCAATATTTACCTGGAAATTAGAGACGAATAATAATTTACTTAATCCTGAGGGGCACATTTCGGATCCTCCTTCACCTGGGACTCCAGAGCAGGAAGCTTCCAGGGCACATATAGCTAGTGATGTTGATCAGAAAAGGAAGAAGGTCGACTGCGCTACTTTATCGCTTGAAGGGGAGTCAGAAGTTTCACTTCTGGGGAAATGGGAGTTGTTGAAGAAGGATTTCTTTATGCAGTCACCGGCGAAACTGACGGCTTGTGATTACCATCGGGATTTGGATATGGTGGTGGTTGGGTTCTCCAATGGTGTTTTCGGGTTGTATCAGATGCCAGACTTTGTTTGTATCCATGTACTTTCTATTTCGAAGGAAAAAATAACAACTGCTGTATTCAATAAACTTGGAAATTGGCTGACATTTGGCTGTGCAAAGCTTGGGCAGTTACTTGTGTGGGAATGGAGGTCCGAGACATATATTTTAAAACAACAAGGGCATTACTTTGATGTAAATTGCATAGCATTCTCTCCTGATTCCCAGAAACTGGCTACAGGTGCAGATGACAACAAAGTGAAGGTGCAAAACGTGCCCACATCATGCCCCGTCTTTTTATATGCTGTCATTTATGTCACTTATTTTGATAACATATCCATTTACATGTTTCACTGTTCTACATGGATTATGCGAGCAATGTTGTTCGGTTGCGTCTTGAGTGCGGTCCATGAGTTGTTTCTATGTGAGAAAGTTATCTTTGTCATATGCAAGTACATGTTTTTTCATCATTCAGTTTTCTTGGGATCATGAACGATTGACTCTTGAGGTAGGGACGTATGTAATGTACAGAAAGTCCTTACTGTGTGTTTATAGGGAGAAAGTGTTGTGCGCCTATCACTTCTGTGCTGCATATGAGCAGGACAGGGGAGGAACAATATTGTTTCTAGTTTCCCTCATGAGGAACAATTTCTCGTGAGGAATCGATAAATATGGAAGTCTTAGCTGTATGTAGTCGCCTTTTTTTAGGTAATCGGTGGTTCCTGTCATGCCGATGTAAGTGTTTACCGTTAAGAATTACTTGTGGAGATTAATTCAAGATCTCAGAGAGATTTATGATATTACTTTTATATTCATGAAATAATTGGCGGAGATTCTCTTCATTTTCTGTTGATCGTGTGTCATGTTTCTACTATCTAACCAGAGATTGATTGCTGTAGGTGCCCGTTACCTTTGATTCGATCGTGTTTTCATCAATATTGTGAAATTTTCCATAGGAACTTGGTTGATGGATGCCATAGGTGTTGATATTTTAATTATTAAACTTTACTCTAATCAGATATTCCTGTGGGAACATATTTCAGCTTCAGCATTAATTACATATCAAGGAATCATAGTTTGACGGTGTGTTTGCCACATGACTGCAGTAAAGAGATGGTGGCAATGTACGATACACTTTGTTAATGTTAAGAAAAGAAACAAAATAGCAAAACGAAGTGACCAAGATAAATCCATCTAAGTTATTCTACAAATAGTGACGATAAAATATTTACGACAAGAATAAAATTTTGTTCTGAATGTGGGATGAATCGCATAGTTGTCAAAGGGCAGATAGGTATAGGACGGTAAACATCGGCAGATCCTGGTCTAATGCGTGAAGTTTAATTGCAACTGTACTGCAATTAGTTTCCCATTGGAAAATCAATTGTCTTCCTTGTTGGCATAAAGATTGAACGAAAAAGAAGTAATTTCACCGATAGTTCTTCGACCACACTAGGGAAACTTTTTAGCTATTTAGTTTTTTGGAGCGTAATATGGCTATTCTAGAACTTGCCATCATTATAGAAAGTTACACCTCTGACATGTGATCTTGAATTATTTTTGGAATAATCTTGGAGGATTTTCGTGGAGTTTTTAGCTTCTGTATCGTCTGTTCATCGAAGATGCCAGACACATCACATGTGATGCTTAATATATGAAGTCTGCTATGGCTTTTTTTACATCCAGTACAAACTGTTGTCCACAGATTTTTATCTTGATGCCTGTGCCCACGTTAAATGGCAACGTGAAGTTAATTCTGCAGTAATAATCTGAACCATGGGCATCTATCCTTTTTCCATTTTTCCTTTCAGCTGGGGATCGATAAATTTTAAAATTTGCGCTTGAGAGAATTAAAGGGAAGGGGAATAAATACAATTATGGTACATGACATTATTGAACTTTTTTGCCATAGCTGATTCGATGTTACTGTTGAATACTATTAATGAGCCAATCTTGTGGAGTTTTTCATGTGGTCAACTTTTCAAGCAGTGCTATAAAGAAGTGGAATGGAAATTGAAGAGTTTCATCTTCCGGTTCTGGTTACTAATTTCTTTTCTGATGTTAAAAATGTAGAAAAATTAACACAACCGTTGACTGGGTTGGCGCTGTTTTTTAATTTCTGACTTGTTCCTATTTTCGATAATCTAGTTTTAGCACTTTGGTCCCATTATGTTTTTATTCTTTGTTTTGTACTTTTGGGAAAATGTTACGAAGCATCAGTTTAGCGCACTCCTCCTTTGTGGACTGCCTTTATTGTGAAATGTTTCAGGTTTAATTCCATTTTGTTTGAGTTCTGAACTTAATTGGAAATTGATCTGTGCAGGTGTGGATACCTTCTTCTGGTTCTTGCTTTATAACTTTTTCAGAACACACTAACGCTGTAACCGCAGTCCATTTTATTGCGGGTAAAGATAGTCTCCTGAGTGCTTCTCTGGATGGGACTATCCGTGCTTGGGACTTGATTCGCTACCGCAACTTCAGAACTTTTACTACCCCATCATCTAGACAGTTTGTTTCTTTGGCATCTGACCAGAGTGGCGAGGTGGTCTGTGCGGGGACTTTGGATTCATTTGAGGTGCGTATTTTATTGCTGGGTTTTGTCATTTTAATATTCAAGAGCAATCTTCTTATGATATTTATATTTTGGAAATGCTAGATTTTTCTCTGGTCAATGAAGACTGGCCGTTTGCTGGATGTTCTCAGCGGTCATGAGGGACCTGTCCACGGGCTAATGTTCTCACCTACAAATGTAAGATGTCTTTAGCTTGATTGCTTTCTTGCAAACTCTACTCATAGATTTATCTCTATTTAGTGCTCTTAGAATTGTACTGTGTTAAAACATGAAGCCCATATGGCAGTGACCCATTAATCACATCTGTGCCACATTATTGAATGTGGTCTTTTCTTTTCCAAACAAATTACTGCTTTTTGGACACTTTCAAGTATTTGAAATATTTTCTCACTTTAATGTCGTACTCGTGGCTACTTACTAAATTTTGTTTTACTTTTATATTCTCTTTTCTGTTTGAACGGATGTACAACAGGGGATTCCACATTTTTTTAATCGTCGTATAGAAAGTGTTAATCTGTTACGAACCTCCTGAGATTTAAATCAATTCTTGCCCTAACCTTACCGTATTCGAGGTTCAACAGGGAATTCAACTCTTGTTGTATAGAAGAATCAGGTAGAACAACTGAAAGTAGGGAATAGAAGACAAAAGAGGTTCACAGATAGTAGGACAAGTCCCTGAGGTCGTATCGATCCTCAGGGAACAGGAGAGCCCGAATCGGACCTCTCTAGGGACAGATCTCCCTCTCTACTCTCTGATTTCTCTCCTCCCTTCTTATTTTGGCCTCTACTGTATTTATAGGCCCCAGTACATTATTCTGTTGTGGTCCTTCCTCCACGAAGGGGTCTAGGTCGTCTTTTGTAGACGATAGTTGGCTTCGTAACATAATCTCACAATGTTAATAATGTCACAGTGTTATTGTCTTGCGGCCTGTCATATTGTGATTACTTTTGTTTTTCTTTGATATTGTGTTATATGTTGTTTGTTGGTCGCACAATTCCATGCTATATAACTTCATCATCATTTTTCTGATCCAAGATGCTTTACTTTCGAAGGAACCTTGCTCAGATACTATTGTATTAGGAATTCTAGACATACCATTTCTCGTGCGATAGGCCTGAAAGTACATATATCTTTGTTGTGTATACATTCAACGTAGTGATAAACAACATTTTTCTACTTGCAATTTTTAAGCCATTTGGCTTCACGGTATTGCATAAAAAAAAGGTAATCATCAAGCTTCAGCAAGATCTTTGGTTTCCATGATCTTCTGTTTCATGAATTTCCCAATATCTTACTTTGCAGCTCTCTTTTCTGTTGTCTAATTGTCTCTCATGATTAAGCCTTTTTTTGTGCTTGTAGAACATTTTGACTTCATCCTCATGGGACAAAACTGTGCGACTTTGGGACATTTATGGAAAAGGTGCTGTGGAGACTTTTACTCACAATCATGATGTCCTTACCGTTGTGTATCGTCCAGATGGAAAACAGATTGCATGCAGTACATTGGATGGACAAATTCATTTCTGGGATCCAATAGATGGCCTACTGATGAGCACAATAGAAGGTCGCAGGGATATTGCTGGTGGACGTCTCATGACTGATAGGAGATCGGCAGCTAACTCAAGTTCAGGAAAGTTCTTTACGACACTATGCTACTCCGCTGACGGAAGTTACATTCTGGCTGGAGGGAACAGCAAATACATTTGCATGTACGATATATCAGAGCAGGTAAGCTCATCTTTTCCCCGCTCTCTTTTCTGAATGGTTTATCCTTATTCTAGGTTTATTATTGCATGGGTGTGCAACTTTGGCTCAAATAAATACTTAAGAGTATCTCTTTTTAAGGACCTTTGAGTTGTAGATATGTTCGACGTTATGCATAGAACAATGTTTTGAAAGAACAGATGGGTTTCTTTCTTCCTACCTTCTTTGCTATAACCAATTATGCCTAATTATTTTGAGAACTCAATCTTGGTATTTCTAACCAAAGCATTGAACTGTTTTACATTGAACCAGGTATTGCTTCGTAGGTTCCAAGTAACTCACAATCTTTCCTTGGATGGTGTTCTTGATTTTCTAAACTCGAAGAAGATGACAGATGCGGGACCCTTGGATTTGATTGATGATGATGATAGTGACATAGATGAAGGTGTTGAGAAACAAACAAGGAAAAAATTGGGCTATGATTTACCGGGATCATTGGCTAATCGTGGGCGACCTGTTATTCGAACAAAATCTTTGAAAATTGCACCAACCGGCAGATGCTGGGCAGCAGCAACGACAGAGGGCGTTTTGATTTATTCTGTAGACGAGTCATTTATTTTTGATCCCACAGATCTGGATATAGACGTAACACCTGAGGTATTTTTTTTTTCATGATTTTATGGTTGCCGCGTGCCTGCTTCTAAAGCTAGTGTATTATATACATGACATTTTAGAATGGGCAAATTTTGATCATTTACTTACATCTAATGGATTAAATAGGCTGAAGAAATTCCATAGTTTGTATGTTGAGTATTCTGTTCTTATTAAAATTATGTGGTGACTTGTTCATTTTAATGAATGAACACTTATGTGTTCATTCACGTACGTGTAAGATTAACAAAAGCTGCTGTAAAATGAGGTTTTTGAAAAGGGAGGAATCCGCCTTTCATTTTGTATCATAACTTGGTATTAGATTCTGAATAAATGTTGCTAAATGCCTCAATGTGGAAGCGTAAATCGTGTGGTCAACATTGATTTCTGATCACAGTTTAGGAATTCGTTTTGAAAGAAGAAATCGGAACCAGGTCAAACCTTTTTTCCTGAGGACAGTAGGATCAAACAAGTTTCGTATTTTTTTTCTATCTACTTTTGAAAGGAAAACAGGCCTCTGGAATGCTAAGATGGATAATGAAGAATCAACTGGAATGTCGGTATATTGGGAACTGGTTCCATTTTTGTCAAAGGGTCATTTTCGTGGCGCGCTAATTTTTTTGACAGATCATATCTTGGAACGCTATGACCTGTCTTTTTTGGAGAATTGTTGGTCTGATATTGTAAAATACACAATAGCATTCTTTGACGTTTTTGATTATCTCGTGCTTGTCTACTAGGATACCATAATGGAAAATAAATTGTCTTGATGCAAACATTGATACCGATGCAATTTATTTTTACTCAGGCAGTTGATGAAGCACTTGCCCAGAATCAGCATCAGATAGCATTATTACTCAGTCTACGTCTGAATGAAGATTCATTAATTAAGAAATGTATTATTTCTGTGAGCCCATCAGACATTCCTGCTGTTGCCTCATCAATTCCTCACAAATATCTTCAGAGATTAGTGAAGGCTTTGGCAGACCTTCTAGAGAGCTGCCCCCATTTAGAGCTTATTCTTCAGTGGTGCCAGGTCTGTTAATTTAATATGCAGCTTCTCAAGCACACACTTTTGATATTTATTTTAAAGTGATAATCCATACGCAAGCTGTTGTTTTTGAACTTCTTTCAGGAGCTCTGTAAGGTTCACGGTGATTTTATCCAGAAAAATTCTCATAGTTTATTTACAGCGCTGAGATACTTGCATAAATCAGTTACAAAGCTACATCAGGATCTGTCAGACATATGCTCGTCAAATGAGTACTTGCTCCGATATCTTTGCTCCACCAGTATTTAAACTTCATGTCCCACATTTAGGCGCAGCTCTCAGGTACACTCACTTTCGGATTTTGTTTTTTAGCAAGATTTTTTTCGTTTTTTCTCTTGTCCTTTGGCAGACGTCTAATGAATGAAAGAAAATGTTTGATTACATTTACTGAATTCAATGGATTTTTATGACGACTAGATATGATCAGTAGACACCAACTATCCATAAAGTGAATTTACCTTGCTCATAATGGGGAGGTAACAATGTTGTAGCACTAACACAAGACTCCTTTTCTGCTCTGTTAGAGTTTCTATGTTGAAGGTATGTTGATCTCCTTGGCCTATGCAATTAGCCCATGAAGGGTGCGAAGGTGAATGGGTTCATGATCTTCCTTTGGAGAGCCTGTGATAGCTGAAATGTAACACAAGTGATCACAAACAAAATTAGATCTTTAAGTGGTTAGACCCCTCCAATTCTTCTCATCTAAGGCTCTTCTTGGGAACCACTTGCCCATATATATATATAGGCATCAGTTCACCTGTGACACTGCTAAACTTTGCTCATTTCATGCGTGCTTGAAGTGTGTCAGAGGCAAACTCCTGTCGGTATCGTCTAATTACCCTTGGCTAAGTTTTCTGGAATGTCATAATAGGAAATATTGACTGAAATAGCAGAGCAAACTTTTGAAGAATTCAATATGCGCTAAACACTTTTGCTTGGTTGGGAGTTTTGGGACACTTTCTTTTTCAGAATTTGCAGATTTAGAGCCTAAATTTTTCTTCGTTTGATTCCTCTATCAAAACTTGTGCTAAACCTTAAATGAGCCTTGATTATAACATCGCGTGCTTGTAATGATAGTACCTTTGGGTTCCACGTAGTCGAACGAATTGGTGGCTTTTGGTTAGGAAGAGAGAACATCGACTCAGTTCATTGACAGCTGACACATTTCAGGGAGCTGAGTTGCTATCACAGGTCTGGGTTGACCTGGCTTATTCAATGGATCGATATAGCCCTAGTAAAACTGGCATAACGTTTTCGTTGTAACTCCAAATTTAGTGAAAATTTGTGCTGAAAAGTATATAATAGATGTTAATTTACGACATAATGTGGTGCCAATAGCACCAATCAGTTCGAGTTCATTTGATAATCATCATAATCAAATTATGGGACTTCTTTCAATGACATCAGCATTTATGTAGAATGGGTAAGTAAAAACATTTCCTTATTATCATAATCATTCCAGATGGAGAGAAACATTCCTACAAAGTCTGTTGCCTGGGTATGGAAGTATGCAGAACGAGTTTTTGACGTTTTAAATGTTGGTCATGCAAGCCATGTGTCAAAGCATCATAGTGAGGGTAAGGAGACCCTGGCCGCAGAGAATGGTACAAACTTATTGATCTTTTTTAAACCCCAATCATGGGCTATTTCATTCATCATTCATCTCCAATTCACTTTGAAATGCGCGAATAATTGCTCTTCCTCCTCTGGTCAAAACAATAGCAACGACAAGAGTTTCTCTTGTCATGGTAGAGTCTCAAACTAAAGATATTTGTCAATGGAAAGGGTTGCTGAAAAATATGGATGGCTGAACGTGTATTTTTGAGGCAAGTTCTTTTTTTCTTGACGTTTGATAAATAACTTAAAATCTCGAGTGCCATAATTGACATCTTCTTTTCTTTATCCGTGACGTGAAGAAATAAATTGTTGAATTGTGAGAAGAGCTCATCTTTTGAAAAAAAAAATCCCTGCAAGAAGCATACACTAGATGTTTATTGTGCACTATTGAAATCCCCTATATTTATTTTGCGCCATTTTCTTTTTCTTACCGCAGACGGAAGAGGAGCGACTTGCCTTCATTCTTCATTGACCCTGTCCAAAGTACTATGGATCTGGCCATTTCCATGTCAGGAACTAATACTTTACCTTCCTTTTCTATTGTGGTCATCAAGGAGCACCCACGAGCCAGACTGCACCATTACAGCACCATAGCAGATCGAACGCAGTCCGCATTCACTTGGGTACTACACTCTGGCAAAGAGAAATAGCTTGCCAGGAGCTTGCCCTTGGTTGATTTCTCAAGGTCATTCATGGCATGTTTTCCATGGGCCTTCTCTTGATTCCATGTAAAAGATGAATTGCCATCGTTTTCATCCGAAAGGAGCTTCAATTTTATCACAATATGTGTAAATTGCGTTACGCCTTCCATTAGAAGTCAGTCTCCTCTCTTGTTCTGGGACAACCTGATATGATAGGTCGTGGGTTGCCGTTTCTTCCAAGTTGGTAGATGACATGACAGGTTTTGGCAGGGATTTGATGACAGCCCGGTGTGACGTCTGGACGGCGGCAGCTTGGCGGGGAGTATCGCATGGGCTCGGCGCTGGGATCGAGCGGCCCGCGAGCCAGAAGGGAGAAGGGCCCAGGGGCCCCGCTAGGGGAGTAGGGAGGCGGGCAGCTGGGGCGTAGGCGCTCACGTCATCTTATCGTGTGGAGAAGGTAAGGAAAGAAATAGTAATCGTGGGAGTTGACTATTTGCCATGGGTTTGCTGGCACGCTCAATCTAGACTCAAACATGATGCATGATTCGGTAGAAGTGGGAGAAAAGTCAACGGTATGGAGGAATAGGGCCATGAATGTCGTGTTCCTCTCTCTTCTGAATACCTACCCCGCCTCATTCAAGGCGTGTCACAATCATCTGATTGGGAGAGGATTTTGATCCAGCTCACAAACTATGAAGATTCCACTTGATGAGAACCGTGATGAGGGAAGGTGAGGGGGACTAAACACTTGTGCTTGTCGCCCAGAGACGTCATCCTCAGGTTCTTGCCCTGTATTCGACGTGACGGAGAGCTTGGTGGATTAGGCGACTGGGGATCCCGCTTCGGCTAGATAGGCTGGGCTATGTAGTTAGTCGAAATTTAGATGTTGATTTCGGCTGCACTGCGCCAGCACCTCTTTGGACGTGCAGAGACGAGATCTCATGGAAGACGTGGACCCGTCCGCCCGAGAGAGAGAGAGAGAGAGAGAGATCGTACTGCATGATGTGAAAACTATGTCCCAGCCTACTCAATCCAGATAAATATTAGGAATGACCAATTTTTTCTTCTTCATCTTGTCCTTTGAGATCCAGCTCCGAGAGAAATAGTCAGCCTGACCCAGCTCTACATTTAACCTACCATTCCCAAGGGAGTTTGATGGTATCCATTTATATCGCCACTTGAGAGCTGCTACCCGACACACACTTTTGGAATAGGAACCGTTGGCCAACTAATCCAAGAGGAGATACTCACCTGGTACGCAGTTACAAGATGAAATTGCCGATAAATTCGGAAACTACAATTTTATCCGAACTTTTTAATGGTTAGTAATTACAAAAATAGTTTTTGATTTGAGAGAACCCAGATGATGTCTCAAAATAGATGTGATTTGATTGGATACATGGCTTTTATTGACTCTAGCCTCTCAGTTTAATCTCCTACGTTTGGAAGGAACGGAAAGGATATCTGGTGACTTGCTAACCCATTTCTACGGCACCGTTATCCGGTTTTTCTTGCTGCCAGCTTACGGTAATTCTTACTATCAATTGCAATGATGTATTTCCCCGTCGGGATATCGAATCTTCTCACCTCTAATTGTCGAACATGCCCCACAAGAAGTAGTAGATTTTGATGTAAATATTAAGTATGAGATAAACTCAGACCTCAGTCTGATCTTTGTACGAGCGGATTTGTGAATAATAAGATAAACTTTGAAATATAAGAAATAATATCATATGATACAACTGCAAATCTCTCTTTCTCTCTCTCTCTCTCTCGCTCGTTCGCTCAAAATATAAAAAAAACATCGTGACGTACACATTATTAATAGTCAACTGGAGCTCCTCTCACGTTAACTCGCGGCGTCATCGTGACGTCCATCGCGCTCTCATGTTCTGGGAACCCAGCATCCGTGGGCCCCATACGGAAGACCGTATGGAAGCCTTCCTCTTGCGATCTCCTCAAACGTGGAGCCATCCAGCAGCAGCACGTACCCCTCTCCGTCCTTGCCGCTGACCAAGGATATGACCACACCTGCGGGTCACGAATAGCCGGGGTGGGTGCTAAGACTGAAATCTCCGGCAATTGGACGCAGCCAGCGGCGAGACTCACCCTCATCCTCCCGGGCGGCGCCCGGTCGCTCAACGAACAGGGGCTCCGACGGCACGACTCCTTCCTCGTGCCATGTCTTCACTGTCTTCTCCACGAGATCAATCTGCAGGAGCAAGAAGACGGTGGTCAGCTAATACGATTTGGACGCCTTCAACAGTGAAGTTTCCCTCCCTCACCTTGGTGAGGGTGTTGGCGAAGTTACAGGGGCGCTTGGCCCCGCACGCGTATGCGTATCTGTACATCTTCCCCATGTATTTGGGGTTGATGGAGCACATGTCCATGCCCCGGCCATGGTGGTCCGGGTCCAGCGCGGTCTCCAGCACCCCCCATGGGGTCCCGTCTAGAGGTATCCTAAAGCGTCCGACCCTGCGGATGCAATCGATACCTTGCGGATGGTTAGGGGGGGGAGAGAGAGAGAGAGAGAGAGAGCGAGAGAGAGAGAGAGAGCTGCAGGAGGGAAGGGACACCTTGTGTCTGGTAGGGAATCCACACCGCTGAAGGATCGGAGATTCTGCAGCGTGAGCTTTTCAAGGATGGCGGGGTTGGCGTTGTACTCGCAACAGTCTGCGACGATCGCCACCACCCGGCCGTCCCCATCCTCCTCCTCGAAGGCGTTGATGAAGTGGAAAGTGAAGAACCGGGGGACCTCCACGCTCGCCACCTGGCATAAATGGCGTCCACTGTGAAATTTTATGAGTAAAAAGTAGCTTCTTCCGATTACGAGGAGCAGAGAGAAAGATAGAGCGGGGTCATATTTACGATGACTCACGATTTTACCGCTGGCTTTGCACATGACGTGAATGAAGGCGCCGGAGTCGGGGTGCCACTTGAACATGTAGAAGGGGGTGTGTGCGGCGCGGAGGATGTTCTTGACGCTGTACCTCAGCGGCATCTCCGGCACGACGACGTAGTTCTCGGTGACGGGGAACGAGTGGACCCATCCAGCCGTCGGTCCTCCCCGGCAATCAACCCGGCCGATTAGCCTCCTCACGTTGCTTCCCGCCTCCATGCGGACGACCCGGTAGCCCGGTCTCACCAGGTCCGGCAGCAGCGTCAGGAACTCCGAGTCGGTGACAATCGGGTGGGCGGACTGGAACAGCCACCCAAGGTCGTCGTCGTACTTGAATTTCCCGATCGTCTCCAGAGTGTCGGGGTTGACCTGGATGGTGCCTTTGCTAGTCTCCGTCAGGCAGACCACCCGCCCGTCGCCCAACTTGGTCACGCTGATGTTGGCGTTGTCCGTCACCGACGACCCTGAAAAAAGGCCAGCGAACTCGCCGAGGTATGTGAGAAGGTTCCCGGACCTCGGATTCTCGGAGAACTCGCGGTAGCACAACCGCTTGTTCTTCACGGCCGCCTTGTACGCCTCCGACTGGATCTGGCGATGCCCCGCCTTCACCCCTCCTTCGTCGAAGTGGACGCCGACGAGGGTGGCGTATCCGTCGAACAAGTGGTGGAACTCGTGGTCTTCGATGTTCCACAGTCCCGGCCCGTTCCTCAGGTACGTTCCCTTCTGAAAACCCATGCCGAGTGAAGCCCCGTCCAGACAAAAAGAACCCTAAATTCTACATAGATTTATAGAGGGAGGGAGGGAAAGAGGGAAACCGGCGCAGCTGAAAACCACCGACGGATGAGCTCTAGGGATGCATACCAGCCATGGAGGAATCTGGCCTTCGATCACCAGATCGCCCTCCCAACTCTCCTGGTGTATGCTGGTCCACGCGGCAAGCTTCCCCTCACCGTTACGGCCGATACTAGGCGCCGGTGGGTTCGACACGAGGGCCCCGAGGGCGGGATGGGGGAGCGTCGGCGCCAAGATGCGACGGCGGGAAGGGAGTAGCCGCCGCCGGCCGAGGCCGAGCGGATCGGCCGCTGGGGATGGGAACCGGGAGGTGGGAGCAAGACAGGCAGAGTCTAAGGGCGCCATGACTCGAAGAATCCGAGGGGAAGAAGCGCCGGTCAGATGTCCCAGAGCTATATGGTGCAAGCAGAATGGATGCTGCGATCTCCCCTACCATGGGAGGGATATGTAAAGCTCCCGGATAAGGTTCCCGACGTGTGGTTCACTCGTGCGAACGGTGGGCTTGTGGACCTGGAAGGTGGACTATTGTTGGGCTCTCCGGTGG
This sequence comes from Spirodela polyrhiza, assembly GCA_024713555.1. Lineage (NCBI taxonomy): Eukaryota > Viridiplantae > Streptophyta > Magnoliopsida > Alismatales > Araceae > Spirodela > Spirodela polyrhiza. The sequence goes on along the minus strand of CM046533.1, from coordinate 6,439,421 downwards.
CGAGAATGATGGTGGGCCCCGGCTGTTAGCTATTTCGGAGAGCATTTTTGTCAGATATGGGGCCCGCCATGAGTTCTTTGATGGCGACATTCCACTGCTGATGTTGGGCCAGCCTACTTTCAGTTCTCAGGACTCTCAAGTACCGCGGGATGGTCGCCTCCTCTCGTCTTGCAGCGATATCTGGATGTTCAGAGGAAAGAGAATATTTGGTTTCCACCGTGAAGAACTAGGGTTTAAGGCTTTGCCTTTCCCCGGCAGGCTTTGCTACTTGTCCTAAAGCGTCATCGCCAGCAATCTGGAAGGGGAGGAGGAAGGTGGAGGTGCAGCCGCCCCGCATGAAGTTCCGTTTCCAATATCTCCTGGGTTCTGATGGGACCCCGTGCCAGATGGTGAGGCAGTCAACGAGAAGGGGGTCTCGTCAACAGATAAGGGGGACTTCGGGAAGAAGAAACCTTTGAACTCAAGTTCGGAGTGTGAACTCGCGAGCTGTAACACTTTGAAGGGAAAAAAGATGATGGCTAAGGACTCTCGACATGACTGACAAGCAAAGTCTCCACAGAGAATTTAAGGGGCCGGGTGATCACTTTGAGAGGATTATCTTCCTACTTTTGAGTCTCCCCTAATGGAGATATAGATGTACCTTGATTCATCATTTGTGCAAAACGGTGATGACTGCTTGAAGATCTTCTCGTTCGTTCTTCTATTTTATCCTCATAATTAGAACATCTCTCCTATCGATAGAGTTTCTCCTATGTTATATTGTGTTGAAACCCGCTAGGATAATCGTCTTTCCTATGTTATGCTGTATTATAATTATGTCTTATATATCACTAACTGTTTATAGTTATATTAATTCCTAATAAGATTAAAAAAGTCATTTTTTATAGAGTTTGACTTTAAAAATATCTTAGTTGACTTCATAAAATCTCTTTTATGTTAGATAATCATGTGAATTAATCATAATTTTAATACTTATAAATAATGTCATCATTTTGATCATAATATCTCTCAAAACTACTAGCCATGATAATAATACACCATGAAGAATGTATGTCCCTTATATGTATTACAATAATCGTACTTAATATTATAACTAGATACTTTATGTGATAGTTAAAGAAATTTTATGAATAAACTCATAGTGTCATGAAAAAAGAACACAATTTTATTCATCATTTATCTAATGATAAAAAATAATTTACAATGAACTAACATATAAAGATCATATGTATGATATCACATATTATATTAGTGTCTAAGTATAAGTCATATCTTTTACAGAATTGATTAATCTAATACTAAAAATATGTCTACTATAGGTATATGGTGGAAGTGACTACATAAGATGATCATATAGCATAAAAGTGGTCATAATATGATCAATTGATACTAATTGATCTATGATTCTTTTCGTCATAGTCAAAAATTGAATCTTCATGTGCTTACAAGTACTTGAACCTTTGTTGTTATGAGAGACTTTAACTATAATTTGATTATCATAATATAACATTGTGAATTTTTATATAGAGTCATGAATTGTGAATTGAAATATTTTATTAATATAGTTTGCAAAGATACATGAAAGTAAGTCATTATGATCTCTCTGAGAGGGCTGTTTTAAATGAAGAAGAACAGGAGGGTTCACGTAGATCTTCTATAGTGAATGTTACAAGTATCTTCTACTTGGTAATAGACCATAAGATAATTGATATATGATGATTAGGACTGACATTGATGAAATGTGTTGAGAACATTATGAATAAATATTAAGCCACAAAACTCGCACACAATTAGATTCGAACCTTTAAAATAGTTTGTGATGGTGTGAGAAGACTGTTCTATTTCTCAATTGAGGGTGGGAGGACTATCTCAAGTCATTGTGATAAAACAAAGCTCCATGTTTCAAAATCTTAGTGGTCTCCAAATAAGGAAGTCACAACTCATTCGGCTAATCACAAGCCCACATGACTAAATTCAATGGCGATGGAAACACACATGAGGAAAGGCAAGGTGAAGTCAAAACACATAATCACTAGAGAGGTTTGAGGGGACATTTGGTGTTTGCATGCCGTGATGTTGACCTCAAGGCTAATTAGAGGAGGATGAGCCCGTCATGGATTTAATTGCATGGTTTGTTGGTAGGGGGTCAAGGGGGGAGCCTTGCCCCTTGTAGGGTTTAGGGTAGTGTCCCAAAACCAAATTTAGATGATGGTCAAAAAGAGGTGCATAGGTGCAAGTAGTGGATGTTGATGGTAGGAGGTTGACGTGTAGGGTAGGGTGTCATGGCATATATGAAAGATCTAGGGGCTAAGAAATACCAAGAAGGGGGGTGAATTGATGTTTCAATAATCTTAGATTTTCTTTCTAAATCACAGATGTGTCAACACATGCTAACATTGTTCTTCATGATTATATATGTGTGGGCTTTCTTTCTCTCTCCTCCGATAGGTTATCTCACGATTTTCTCTCCCTCATATATGAGATAATTTTTTTCATATTTGTTCATCTCTCACCTAAATACTTCAAATTATGAAGGATTATTATACCATATTTCAACTATTTTCCTCATAAATACATACTAAAATTTACAAGATTAGTGACCGAAAAACTTAGGTTTGATCTTGTTAGAGATCTAGCCTCTTTCAAGCCAACCAAGGCTTAGAGTACCTCGTGCCTTTGCCGAAAGATACTCTCCCGTCATTATCTAATTACCTTAGGGCTTAATGGAGAGCTTCATTGAAAGATTCAAATGTTTCATTGATCACCAATCATTGATAAAGAAGGATAATGCACTTTGTGTGCATTTGAAGCTCTATGGTAATGTTTCTTGATTATGATAGAGATTTTTCGTAATAGATCAAAGTGAAAAGATTGTTTATAATCTTGTTAGCTTTCTTTACTTTTAGGGATCATCATCTAATTGATTTTAATGTTTTTCTCAAGAGATAAAATTGAAAATTTAGTTCAAATACTTACCATTTTTTGAAACACATAGTAATGATTGATGACTATTGCGAATTTGATAACTTGTTATTCCTTGGTTCATTTGATTTGAAATTTAAAAGATTTGCATCTCACAGAAGAACAACTTTCCTATTAACACTGTCTTGAGATTTGGACATTGAGCTAATCATTTACTCTATGTAAGTAATGGATGTGTCATTGTCGAGATTTTTGGTTTGAGACTCACGAGAGCTCATTTAATATTTTCAATCATTTTCATTTTCTTTTCATGATGCATGTGACTAATAAATAAAGGGCTACACTTAAATGGTCAAATAATCATAAATAAATAAATTAAAAAGATAACTATTGTTTACCATCTAATTTATTTATTTATATATTTATTTTCTAACAAGTATTTATTCTCATAAATGAGGCACTTCACCTATTCATCAATTCACTTAATCTCAAGGTTAATCCCTTAGATTAATAGGTTAAATATAATATCACAGATAAATAATAGAGTTTAATACATGAAATATATAAGATATTTATAATAATCTTGTGAATAATATCAAATATTTTTTTTCATTAATTACAATATCAAAATATATGTCCAAGGGCATCAACAATCTCCTTCTTTTTGATTAAAAAACCATATTGAGAATATATATATATATATATATATATATAAAGGATAATAATGTGCACAAATAATATAACAATAGATTCGCACACATAATAACTATGAAAGCTTTGACAATAATAATTGTAAGCATCATGCGTCAACATGTGGTAAAGCAATGGGCAGACATAGCATTCAAAGTTCAACATTCTCATTTGTTTACATTCATTCATAGAGGTTTAAGTAATAAAGACATAAATATGTTGAATACATGATTACTCCTCTTGAATAACTTCTTCCCTTGAGTTTGTGCACTTGTATAAATTTTTGATATTTCTCAATCTTTCTCTCCATTTTTATAAGATCAAAAAACCAAACCATAAAATAGTCGAGAGAAATACAAAAATATAATTTTTATTTAATTAAAAATCATGAGAAATGTGAGAAAATATCTAAAATATTGTCTTGAAGGTCTCAAAGTCATTCTACAATCACATCTAGGTGTTGTTTCACTTGTTCCATTATCTTTGTTAAATTTCTTAAAAATATGAAAGATGTCAAGAAAAGTGAGAGCATAAGATGATGCATTAGAGGTGAAATATAGACAATGAAGTCACTGACTATCGCTATAAGAGTAATTTGTTCTATGAAGATTGAATTTGTCAATAATGTCATGTGAAATACTACTGATGAATTCTTCTGAAAAGATATCTATATTATAGTACTTGAGGACATGCGTGATGACACATTCAAGTGGAAGAATGAGGTAATATTTCAAGGATGTCTTCATCTATTCTGAGAATAGATCACCGAAATCAACTCTAATATTATGAATAATGTAATACATGATAGATATTGATTTTTTTGACAATCTATCGTGTGTGCCACTTCCATGTCATAATAGATGACCAATGAAAGTGAATGACTATATGAGATAGTAGAAGATTAAATGTTTTTGTTTTATGGATAGATGTATTTTTCATTTGAATCAACGTGGTAAAAAAGATATTAATTGTTTCTTTGGTGATGGCTAAAAGAGGTTTAGAAGGAATATCAAGAATAATATTTAGAATTTATGGAATAAGATCAATAAATACTCCTTTGACATATGTGGCGAGGCCAACAAAGGTGACAAAGACATTGTTATAAAATATCATAACAAGATTTGGATAGTTTTCAATATGCTTAGAAAAATATGTAATTCCAAAGGCATCAAAAGATTTCTTCATATTAATTTGCTGCGATTCAAAGAATTTTAAATTAAGAAATTTATAGTGAAGTACTTTATGGTCTTTGAAGGATTTATACAATTTTGTTTCATAGGCTGTTGTGGGAAGTAACAAAGAATAATATTAAAGAGATCTATCTAATATATGTTAAGTATAACATCTTTTCTTGGTCATTTGGAACTCTTTTTATTGGCTTTGAGTTCTTGCAAATTTATTTCTTCTACAAGTTTTGATTTTCGCAAAATAAAAGATTTGCTAATGACTGATTTAGACTTTTGTGTGGGTTGTAATGATTCAAATAGTTTTGGGCTGTGGGTAGGTAGATTAGAGATAGGGTTTTTTGATTGTGGTTCAACAATTGTAGACAAGATAGTAGATTCTGAATTCTTAGGTTCCAAAGAAATATGAATAGAGGCGTTGATGTCCATAGACAATTTTTGCACGACATCGACAACTTGT
>CM046533.1:6269165-6429165 GCA_024713555.1 Spirodela polyrhiza | reverse complement strand
TCTACAAGGTTAGGTGAAAAAGAGGACTCCAATAGAGGAAGTGAGAGAGAATTCAATAGAGATGAAGAAGATGGAGGTGACGACAAAGGTAGGGGAGAGGGGGTAGAGAGTAAAGGTATTGGTATGGCTAGTAAGAGCATAGCTGGTAACACTGAGGAGGTTGATGGTGGAGATGATGAAGTATCGAATGTTGGCATAGGAGACACCATCGGTGGCGAGGACATGAAGGTAAAGTATCTTGTGTCCTCGTCAAAGGTAACATCAACTGAAACCAGATACTTCTAAGCCTCTAGAAGATAAATTCAATAGTCTTTTTGTGTCTTGGAGTAGCCTATGAAGACATCTTTGACTAATCAAGGAGCTAGCTTGGACTTGTTGAATGTATTATTATGGACAAATGCTATGTAGCTGAACACTTTGGGGGCAAAGGGAAGAGGTCCCTATTTGGGTGGAGATGACGAAGGGGAACTTTGCCTCTTAAAGGAGACGATGGAAGCCAATTGATGAGGTAAGTAGAGGTGAGGATGGCATCACCCCACAAGTAGTTGAGCACCCATTTCAACATGATTATGCAAGTCATATCCAAAATGTGACGATGCTTATGTTCTACAACACCATTTTGTTGAGAAATATGAGGACAAATAGTTTGATGAATGATGACAAGATTCTTACAATAATCTTGAAGTGATGTCTAAACAAACTCTGGTGCATTGTCATTTCAAAGAATCTTTAGGGTGATAGAGAATTGAATGATTATCTCTTGCAAGAACTGCCGAACGTTGGAAAAAATTTCATTACTATCCTTGAGAAGATAGACCTAAGAAATTTGAGAGTAGTCATCCACAAACACAATGAAGTAGTAGAAGCTTGACAAGAGACCGTGAGGGTCCCCAAATGTCACAAAACACAAGATTGAAGCGACAGTCACTGGGGGTAAAATCACAATGAGGATAAGTGGCTCAAAAATGTTTGCCTAATTCAAATGACTCACATTTGAAACTGTCAAGAAAAATCCATGGAATTACTTCATGGAGTTTTGAAACATTTAGGTGTCCCAAGCAATGATGCCAAACAAGGGATGAGGTTTTAACAAAAAGCAAACAAGAAAAAGCGGAGGAGGATGTATCAAAAATAAGTTCATAGAGACCATGACCCATCTCTCTACCCAAACCAATCCTCTATCTTGTCCGCAAGTCTTAAAAACACTATTGTAAGGGAAAAATTGAATGATATAAAATAAGACTTTAATAATAGCACTGATAAAAAGAAGGTTGATAGGAAAGTTGGGAATGTAAAGAACATTGGAGAAGGAAATGGAGGAGGTGGGAGTGGCCACCCCTTTCCCATCAGTTGGACACGTGAATGATGTGACCCTAAATTGTTATTAGAATCATCATTCAATTTTAATAATTTATAGAACTAGATTCACCAAAAATAATATTAAATATATATAGTGGTGATCTAGGTCATCTTTTGAGGAAAAGCTTTTAGAAATCTTCTTATTCTCTAATTTAATAGATTATGAAGTTGATTTGAAGATTTAAATTAATATTCTAAGTAATAAAGGAAATAAAATGGTAAATACATGTAGATATAAATTTAAAATTTAAAAAAATTAGAAAAATAAATAAAATATGTGTGAGAATGATGAAAATGGAAAAGAAGCAAGCAAATAAATGATTAAAGCTAAGAAAGCAAATTTATGTCATAGAATAAACAAGAAAATAATAAAAACTCTATTAAAAATCAATCTTACAACCTTTAGAATGCATGGCTTGATGTTGACCTTTGGGTAGCACTTCTTAATCTTGCATCTAATTCAAAGGAATAGATTTAGGATGAGAAGGATAGAGGAGAATGATTAAAAATCATTAGTGCCTTCCTTAGAATTCTATTTTCACATAAAAAAGAAACAATATTTTCTCTCAATATTTGTGCATATGTCCTCACCACGTGGCAAGTTGAGAACCGTGTGATTCACACGCCGTCAATTCATGATGATTGATAGGCGTGGTCACTTGTACATCATCAGATGAGGCAGTTGCAATCCTTTAACTTCCATATAATTTATCGAAGCACCTGAGATGACAGCTGGTGTTATGGCTGATCGTCGATCATCAAATCCATATGCCATGGATCCACCAAAGGGAGGATATCCACAAAAAGGAGGATGATGTGGCTGCACAATGATCGTCAGATAGTTGTGACCTTTCTCCTACCTTTATCAGGATATGTGCATCCATCGATTGGCATGATGAGGTAGGTGACGCCTCATGGTGCATCAAATTACTCCACTTTTATGAGCTCAAGATTCGAGTGGTGGCTGGCATTTGTGGACTTGGTGACATGTCACTCTTCTATTTGTTAGATATGTGACATGAAAATCACTTATTAGATGGATGAAATCTTGCACTTGCATAGGCCTACTAACTAGTGAGCCCATTAATCTATTTTCTTATTCTTATTTAATTAAGAAATTTTTTGAAAAATTGTAGAAAATTTATTTCAATATAAATAATTTGTTAAAAATTATAAAAATTGAGCACAATAGAATTTTATTTAAAAATAGACTAAATAATAATTAACCTTCAAAATATGAATTAAATTCTCATAAATTTTATTTTTATTCATAAAATATCAATTTAAATTAAGATTTAAGGAGGTTCATTTGATGACAAATAAAATAATTAACATAATAAATTTTGAAATACTTCTCAAATATACATTATCCTCTCTCATTTAATGACATATTAACATATAATTTTCACAAGTTATCAATGACCATTAACAATGGTAATGGACTTAGGACTAAGCAAATTTTGAAGGTAAAAAAGGAGGGAGACAATACTTGACATGTGGATCGAGGCCCTGAAGTCAATGATCCAAGTCCTAGGTGAGGAAGCAAGTAAGGTAGTATCTGAACTAGAATATGCAGTGTGATGGGAGGTATAAGGCACCATCGACTACTCCTGAGCACCCAACATGCAATCATATTCCTCCCGACTCAAGGTAACTTGTGCCTCAAGTTTGGGTGAAGGAGCCACTCAAGGAGATGGCATAGGAACATCAATGGAGCCATTGAGTGAGTCATTGACCATCCTAGAGAATACCCAAACTTTTGAAAACACTTATTGGAGGGGTGGTTTTACCAACCGCAATGTGCACATTGAGGATAAGAGTTATGGCCACCAATAATTTGAGTGAGTCAATAATTGTTGTTTGATATTTTTCTTTATCATCATGTATTTTACTTAATTTCTTAAGTATCTAATTTTTGATTTTTTAATTTTTAATTTTGTTTTTAGATTATCAATATATTTTATTAATTCATCAAAATATTTTTGCGAAAAAAGAGGAATTAGAATCATATACTGTAGAGGTTTTTACCATTAGACATATGTTATCTTACTTCTCTTTCTCCTCATCAACACTTGACTCACTATCACTCCAGGTCACCATCATTGTCCTCTTTTTCTTTTTTGTTTTCAATATTAGATAATCAACCTCGAAGTGACATAGTTTCTTACATTCAAAACATAGGTCAGCATTTTTAGGTGACATATTCACATCTTTGGTGTGCCTAAAATTTTTTTTTTACAATACATTTAACCTTTTGGTCAATAAGGTAATATCATTTTCATCATTTGAAAGTTTACTGCATTTAAGAGATATTTTTTTTCACATTTTTAGCAAAAGATTTACTTCTAGCTACATCAACTTTATGCGTGAAAAGAGAGCCAATAATATTATTAAGAGGAAAAATATTTAAATTCTTATATTCTATTATTGCTATTTTCTTGGCCATCCAATCATTAGTCAAGGATCTAAGTAGTTTTCTACTTAATTCAACATTGGAATAAGTTTTTCTAAGATATTTCATATTGTTTATAATTTCATCAAATCTCTTAACATAGTCATGAATACATTCACCTTTTTCTATATATAATTCATAAATTCTCACCAAAATATTGATTTTGATTTCTTTTACATGTGCGGTCCCCTCGTATGTCATTTCAAGCTTGTCCTAAATTTCTTTGGCTGTCTCATAACTTTACACATGGTTAAATTCAAAAATATGAATATCACTCAACAAAATATTCATGACCCTGACATTTAATGTAGAATTTTACTTCTCTATAGACTTATCATCATATTTTTGTGATCCTTAATCATTTTTTGAATTTTCGATCCATGACCTGTGACATAAATTCTAATTGTAGCTTTTCAAAATGTATAATTAGTTCCATCAAACATAGGTGGTTTAGGATTTGAGAATTTGATAATTTCACTAGTCATAGGATCTACTCCTTAAGATATGCAAATATTTACGAATTAAGGTGAGTTTTGATACTCATTGAAAGATATAGGGGCTAGGTGAAATATCAAAAGAGGTGGGGGGGTGAATTGGTGCTTCAATAATCTTGGATTTTAATTCTGAATCATAGATGTGTCAACATGTGTTATAATTGTTTGTTGTGATTATTTACATGTAGACTCTTTTTCTCTCTCCTCTGATGGGTTATCTCATAGTTTTCTCTCCCTCATAGATGTGACACAATATAGGTTTGCCCGTCACGTGACGACTTCTAGTTCTAGAGGATCCTTTCTACCAAATTTGAACTATTTTTCTCAAAAATATACATTAAAATTCACATGATAGTGACCCAACAACTTAAGTTCTTTCTCCATAGAGATCTAGCCCCTTTCAAGCCAACTAGGGCTTAGAGCATATCACGTATTTACCCAAAACTACTCTTCCCTCACTACTTAGTTACCTTAAGACCTGATGAAGAGCTTCCTTGAAAGATTTAAGTATTTCGTTGATCACCAATCATTGATGAAGAAGGATGATGCAATCTACAAGCATTTGAAGCTCCACAATGATGTTTCTTGATCATGGGGAAGATTTTTCAACATAGTTGAAGTGGAATGATTGTTTCTAATATCTCTAACTTCCTTACCTTGTAGGGTGTCATCTTCCAAGTTTTTCTCAAGAGATAAAATCATAAAGTTTAATCAAATACTTTCCATTTTCTAAAACGCACGGTAATAATTTCTGAACATTGCAAGTTCAATAACCTACTATTCTTTGTTATGTTTGATTTAAAACTTAACCAACAGAGTTTTCTCTTATAGAGGAATAACTTTCTTGTTGACACCATTTTGAGATTTGAATGTTGAACTTGCTATTTTCTCCATGTAAGTAGCTAATATGTCATTGCTAATAATATGATAGTCTTGAAATTCCAAGGAAGGACTTAAGGAAACTTATGAATACATTTTGGAGAAATTTATACATTCAACATATAATCTTTAACCTTATTAAATCCTATGATATGGTTACTTAGAAGAGATAATAAATGAATATTTCTACTTAAGGCATCAACTATCTTATTTTCTATTGTGAGCTTGTGTTTAATAAAAAACTTATAGGACTGAATGTATTCTATCCATTTGGCATGTCGAGAATTGAGCTTGTTTCAGGACGTAAGTATTTGAGAGCCTCATGATCTGAAAATAAGACAAATTCTTGGTAAAGTAGATAGTGCCTCTAATATTTTAGGGCTTGCACAAGAGTTAGATATTTTTTATCATAAGTAGAGTAGTTAAGTTTTGTTGAGTTAAGTTTTTTGCTAAAGAAAGCAATTGGATGACCCTTTTGACTAAGGACTCCACCAATACCTATCCCGGATGCATCACAAGCAACTTCAAAAATTTTGGTGAAATTAGGTAATCTAAGGATAGGGGCTTGAGTCATCTTATCCTTAATGACTTAGAAAGACTTTTGTGCTTTCTTTGTCCATACAAATTCCCTTTTCCTCATACAATTTGTAATTGGAGCCATAATAGAGTTAAAATTTTTGACGAAACTCCTATAGAAAGTGGCTAGTCCATGAAAACTCCTTACTTCATGAATATCAGTAGGGGTTCTCCGTCAATTATTGCTTTAATGTTTTCTAGATCTACAGAAATACCTTAAGTGGATACAATAAATCCTAAAAATGAAACTTCATTTTGAAAGAATGTACACTTCTTTATATTGGCATACAACTTTTTCTCCCTTAGGATTTGACATACGTTGGTGACATGGTGTATATGTTCTTCAAGATACCAACTATAGATTAAAATATCATCAAAGTATACTACAACAAAGTTTCCTAGAAACTCCTTAAGAGTATATGTCATTAATCTCATAAATGTACTTGGGGCATTAGATAGGCCAAAGGGCATAACTAACCACTCATAGAGGCCATCTATAGTCTTAAATGTAGTTTTCCATTCATCCCCTTCCCTATTTCTAAATTGATGGTATCCACTCCTTAAGTCTAATTTAAAAAATATACTAGATCTTGAAAGCATATCAATCATATCGTCTAACCTATATTTGGTCATAATTTTATTTATTGCTTGGCTATCTACACATATGTGCCATGATCCATCTTTTTAAGGAACTAATAGAGTTGAGACAGCACACGAACTCAAACTTTCCCTAATAATTCCCTTTTCAATGAGTTCTATCACTTGTCATTTGAGTTCTTGATGTTCAGATGGGCTCATCCTATAGTGGGGCAGATTTGGTAATGAAGATCTAGGTTGTAAATCAATATTGTGTTGAATGTCTCGAATAGGGGGTAATAAATTAAGCAAATCTTCAGGAAATACATCTTTGAATTCTTCGATTAACTTTAAAATAGAAGGCTCTAAAGTTAAATATTCAGTTTTTGAGTTTCTTTGAAGAGAAAATAAAGCAAAAAGAGGAGAACTTCCTTTCCTAATCTCTTTGTTAACAATATGGCTAAAAATGAAGTTTATTTGTGGAAGTAGGGTGTATGTTTTTTGGGACTTGGTTTTTTTGGGCATATGGATGTAGAGTGATTTTCTTTCCATTGAAAAGGAATGAACATCTGTTGGATTTGCCATGGATAATTACATCATTATCATACAACCAAGGTCTTCCAAGTAGTATGCTTCCTGCATCCATGGGTAAGACATCTAGTCATACTTTGTCATCATAAGATAAAATTTTGAGATTTATGAGACATCTCATTGTGATCAAGAGAGAGGTGGAATTTACCCATGATACCTCATAAGGTGTAAGGTGTCTTTGGGATTGTAAATTCAACCTCTTAATGGCATTGTGAGAGATGGCATTTACACTACTACAATTTTCTATAATGACCTTAAAATAATGTGGACCTATTTTAACAAAAGTAAAGAAGATAGAAGTTCTTTAAGGATCTTCTTGAAAAGGTTGAGAAAGGATTTTTCCCATAACTTGAATGTGTTCTGTAGTTTCTTCTTGCTCTCTTATTTCAGGATCAACTATGTATACTTCTTCATCATTATTTTCCTTATTGACTTCTTCTTGTAGACCTTCAGTCTCTTCTAGTAATAAGGCTCTAGATGGACAGCCTACAACAATGTGACCAAACTCTTCACATTTGAAGAATATTCCTTGATTAATTTTAGGCTTTGGTGTCTCTAAGATTCCTTTGCCTCTAATATTGATTGGGAGAGTGTTTTGAGGATGTTCTGCCCTAGGGACCACCTGCCCATTGTTACCTTTGGGTTCACAATGTTAGGGAAGTTTGTTCTAGGAGACAATCTATTATAATTACTTTGATTAGTGGTCATGAATTTGGGAATGTCTCCAAGGAATGTTTCTAAATCAAGGGCTGCTTGATATGCTTCTTCTAAGCTTCTCACATCTCTAAGGATTATTTCCCTTCTGATGTCATCTCTTAATCTAATTTGGGTGAGTGTGGGATCTTCTTTTAGGCCACAAGTCATCATTAATTTGTCAAATTCTGTTACATACTCTAGGACAGTTCTATTCCCTTGCTGAGTCCTTTGCCATCAATCAACTAGTTTTGATTTATAGTTGAGGGAAATGTATTTTTCCCTCAATTTGGCTTTCATTTCCTCCCAAGTTCCCATGGGTTCTTGAAAACTACCTTCTAAGAGCCTCCCAAGGTTTTTCCGATAGTTTTTAGCAGAACCCGAAAGCTTTAATTTAGTAAAATGAATCTTCCTAGCTTTAGACATCTCATACCATCCAAAATAACTATCTAAATGGGATTCCCAATTGACATAGTCTTTAGGTTCATTGTTTCCTTCATACATAGGGACATCTATCATAACATGCTTGTGGTTGGATTTGGATTGCACTTGAACCCTTAAAGATGAGTTCTTAAGAGACTCAAGAGATGGAAACTTATTTAGTTCTAGAGTTGGATAAGATTGACTTGAATCAGCATAGAAACCCTTAATTACTTCCACGGCATTCACCCTTTGCCCATGTTCTTCAATTTTCAAATGTAATGTCTTTACCTTTTTGATAAGTCTTCATTATCATGAGTTAATACTTTAATGATATAATAGTTTTAATTTTAACTCATGATAAATAGACTTATATTTGTGCTAAATTATGAAAAGTGGTTTATAGTCAGATAATATGAATTTTTGATTAATTACATGATTTTATAATCTTATTTTATAAAAAGAGTAAAAAAATATATTTTATAAAAATATAAAAAAACTACCGACCAATCAGGCTTGCAAGTGGGTTGAAGGCCCAATCAGATAGAGTTGTGGAGCAGCTAAGGACTACGAGCTCAAGGCTCAAGTGGCTAAGGGCGGTTTGCAAGCATGGGGCTCAAGCAAATGTAGTGTGCATCACTCTCTTTACACATCACCAGTGGCCAGCCGAGCGTGGGGCAAGGAGTGTTCGTACACACGTAGGAGAGGCACATGCTCGTTAAGAGGGCATATATTTTATTTGCCTTAAAATAGGTCAGAAAACTGATGTGGGATTAAACCCACTACTTTTAACTTTCCCCGTAGGATTATAAATGTTCAAAATATCCCTTCATTATCATGATGAAAATGTCTTTGTGACGTTATATTATAAGAGTATTATCATACTTATTTCATTTTTCTCTCTCTCTCTTATAGGTGGGCAACCAACGAAGAAATTGTGATTTCCGGTGAGCAATTAAGCTAACAAAATCACCAAAATCTTGGCCAAAAACTTAGTCAACGCGATTCACGGAGTATTGTGGCCGAAATTAGTAAACGATTCTAGACAAAACATTGTGACTCAACGAGAAAATTATCTCTAATTGATCGACGAATAAGCTATCGTCAAGAAGAGGATGATCCGCTGAGAGACGAGTCGCCACCTCTTGAGAGCCTATGAGATGCGATAAAGGGCCTCCTCTTGCTGCACTGACTTGAGGACAAAGCCCTCAAGATGTACCCCACCTCCATTTAGCTTATCTCCATCGGGTGACAACCATTGAAAATGATTTGGTGACATATTTCACTGATTTCTAGACTTCGTAAGAAGATTTAGAGATTTCCCACATCATCTTTGTCCAAGAAGAGCCTTTTGAGGTCGTGAACATTGCACAAATTTCTTTCCTAACACGTAGAATTTCGACGATTGTTGTCGTGAAGCTGAAACTCTATTTTTCTTATTTTAAACTTCATTTTCATTTAAATTAGTAACATTTGATATAATTTCAAGTTTCAATATCATTCTTCACTAAGTTACGTTTCTCCGGGCTTTTATACAACTTAATTTGACCCATTAATTTGACAATAATTACTTATGTAAGAATCATAGGTTGGAACTCTATTTCTACTTGCTTCATGTTCTTCAGACACTAACATCACCATGACATTATAGCCTTATTTCCTTTTGTGTGAATTTTTAAATATATAATATTCATCTTTTAATTAAAAAAATCATAACAAATTATATTATTTTAGGAAAACTCTAAAAGATTACCTAATATATTACATCCATGTGATTGACCTATAAATTTTCCACTTTTTTTGGAATATTTTATTTATTTATAATTATTTATTCATTCTGATATACATTTAAAATTCTAAAAATTGGTCTTTTCTAATTTTATAAATTTTAAATTTGTGTGATTTATGAAAACAAAGGAGAATGACTTGCATTATATCCACATCATCAATTACAATTTGAATAGGGACTACATCAAATTAATCCAACAAACACAACATCAAATATGCATTGAATGGATTGTCTTTATCTAGTGATCAAGATCTAAAAGAAATTATTTCTATTAGAATGAAAAGAAGGAAAAAAAAGAGAGAAGAGAAGAAACATTTATTTACCACATCTCAACAATCGTGATCATCTACATTGATTCATACCATACCACACAAATAAAGTCAGCACAAGTTGGTACAACACTATTTCCTTCTGATTGATCATGATAGGATAGGTTCTTCCTATTTTATTTATTATAAAATTTGAGAGAATATTTTTTTAGAGTTGTAAAATCTAGAAGAAAGAAGGGGTAAGCTTCTTTGGTTCTAAACCTACAAGAGCTGTGAAATCTAGAAGAGAGAAGTTGAGCGCTTCTTTGAGTTTGGCTACCTAGAGCTGTGTAATCTAGAAAGAGATATAAAAAATCTTGAGTTGCTGGAGCTGTGAAATCAAGTAGGTTGTTGGAGTGAAAAAACGTGTAAATACTAAGGTTTAATCAAATTTAATTACTGTTTTAAAAATGTGGTGTAACATGATTACTGATTATTAGTATTTGAAATTAGATATTTTACTGCAAAGAAAAATGTATAAATTAACCCCCTTTTTGATGTCATGCCACCACTTAGAGGCCAACATGGTTTACATTAGTCAACAATGTTAATTTGGTTATGTGTGCTTGTAAAGGAGCATGAATTTGTCTCTCAATCACCATTGACTCTATAATGTGATAATATTAGGCCATTTATCTTTCTGTGAATCTAGTGTTACCTACACAAACAAATCATATTGAGATAGATTTTACTTCTTTTGTGAGTAGGTGACATTAGAGCATCTTCTAATATCTTTTGTCTTAACGAAAGATAAATTTATAGATAGGTCACAAGAGACTCTCCAAAAGTCACTTTTGAATGACTAATGTGATAGATCTCGTCAGCTTGAAGAAGCGTGTAAGAGATATTTAGCCCTCTTAATGAGAAATTGTCACATCATAGATTGTTTCTCATGAAGAATGGTTGGGTGTCCATGAGAATTGTCCAATAACTACCTTTAGATCCTCACAAAATGGTTGGATGGCCCTCTTGATCAACATGAAAATATTATCACAAAAGACTCTACAATATCACTTTCAATAGCCTAGAGATTAGCTCAACATGGTAGACCAAATCCACTTGAGGGGGCATTTAATGGAATCTAGCGTCTTCCATGAGAAACAATCACATCGTAGACTGTTTATTACGGAGAAAAGTTGGGTGTGGAGGAGAATCCAACAACTATTTCTGGACAATTTCACACAGAAGAGGACGACCCTACTAAGGTCGTTCATGTCTCTTCTTTTTGTCCCTTCTAGCCCAATGTACCTTCTCTAAAAACAAATGCCAGACCTTTGTAAGCTATCATTTTCCATGAAGCTATATCCTCTCTCATTTTCCTCTTCTTCCTCTCTTTCCTTAGATATAATCCTTTTTTTATTCTCTACACCAAGCTCACAAGCAAACGTCCTTTTCTACATCAAAATAAAATCTAACAAAAGGGGCTTGTCCCATACAGAGAGTAATGGGCACTGAACGCTCATCTAGTTCCCCTTCCTCCTAAGGGTTGGGTGTTAGTATTTAATGCAAAAAATATTCTTATTTTGTCATTATTAGGCCTTTTTTTTGTTGTTTAGTGGGCTAAAGTAGTCTTGTCTTTAGTGGGCCATAGTGGTTAGTCCATTTAATATGAGTATAAATACTCTCTCTCTTATTATTTTAATAGATGTAAATTGTTTCATCCTTTCTAGGGTTCATGAATGCACGAACCGTTCCTTTTTCTCCCTCTCTCCCATCTATTTTTCTCCCTAAAATCAATGTGTTCTTGCAGGTTTATTTGCTTTATTTTCTTACAAGTGGTATCAAGCGCTAGGTTTGCAATTGGGCATTGTTTTTTTTTTGGAGAGACTAGCAACAATGGAAGAGGAGAAATCCGAGGTTGTGAAAAGTATTTGGGGTTTTTTAAAGATTTCTTGCCGTAGCAAATATTTTGAATATTAGGATCATCATTTACGTGGAGAGGAATCGTCATAATAGTAAAATGGCGAATGATAATCCCCTAAACTTGTCATAGTCTCTTGTTCTATTTTTTAATAGAGAAAAATATGATTTTTGGAGTATCAAAATAAAAACATTTTTTATTTCTCAAGACTTATGAGAATTAGTTGAGAGTGGAAATAAGGAAGGAGAGACTTCAAGACAAGAAAATAAGGAATTTCAAAAAAAGGATGCTAAGACATTATTAATTTTACATTAATCAGTTTTAGAAGCTATTTTTACATGAATTGCTAATGCGTCAAGTTCATTTGAAGCATGGAAAATTTTGAAAGATGAATTTCATGGTGATAGTATTGTTATGAATGTGAAGTTTCAAACTCTTCGTCGAGAATTTGAAAATATGTTTATGAAATTAGATGAATCAATGTATGAATTCATTGCTATTATTATAAATCAAATGAGAATATTTGGTGAAGATATTTCAGAGAAGAGAATTATTGAAAAAATTTTAAGAAGTTTGCCTTTTAAATATGATCATATTATTGTTGTTACTGAACAATCTAAGGATTTATCTATTTATACCCAAAATGAGTTGGCTGGAGCATTTTTAGCACATGAAAAATGAATTAATAGACAAAAGAAAAATCTATTGAGCAAGCATTCTAAGAAAAAGTTGAAATTTTAAAGAATGAGAAAAATAGTGAAGGTACATCTACACAATGAGGACATGATAGAGGACACTATCAAAATAGAGGTCGTGGAAGAGGATATGGTAGATCATATCATGGGCAGCAAAGAAATGATGAAAGAAATAAGCAAAATCAAAAACCAAATTACAAAGTTATACAATGTCATTTTTGCAAGAAATATGGTCATATTGAAGCATATTGTTATGAAAAGGCAAAATAACAAGAAAATATGAGAGAAAAGAATTCTAAACCAATGTGTAATTTTTGTAAGAAGTATAGTCATATTGAAGCAAATTATTGGGACAAGAAAAAGGAGCAAGCAAATATTGTTAAAGAAAATGAACAAAATAAGTTATTTATCACTAATGTTTCTTCAAGCTAAGTACATCAAATATATGGTTTATTAATAGTGGTTGTAACAATCATACGACAGGTGAAAAAGATTTATTTTAGAATATAGACACATCTATGGTTTGTGATGTTACTATTAGTGATAGACATAGTGTAAAAATTGAAGGCATTGGTACTATTACTATTCACATTAAATCAGGAGTAAATACATTAATTCATGATGTTTATTTTGTTCAAAAATTGGCACATAACTTACTTAGTGTGGGTCAATTATTGAAATGTGACTTTATTATTCATTTTGAAGATGATAAATGTGTTATCAAGTATAAGAAGAGTGGTATGACTCAATGATAATTTCTAAGGTTGGAAAGATGATGTTTCCTCTTGATCTCTTAAGGCTTATTGACTTTGGTATGATTACAAAAGAAAATGATATATCTTCACTTTAGTATATGCATTATGGTCATTTAAAATGTTGAGATTATTATATCACAAGTATATATTACTGGTTCACCTTCTATTTCAATAAATAATAAAGTATGTGAAGGATGTGTTTATGGTAACAACATCGATTATCATTTCTTATTAACAAATCATGGAGAGCAAGGTTTCCCCTTGAATTATTACATACTGATTTATGTGGTTCAATGAAAACATTATCCTTGAATGGTAGTCGATATTTTTTATTGATTATTGATGACTTCACACGTATGAATTGGGTTTATTTTATTTTTCATAAATCTGAAGCATTTGAGAAGCTTATTTATTTCAAGACTTTTACTGAAAAATGAAATGGGCATGTTATTAAAACTCTTTAAATAAATTGAGGAGGAGAATTTATTTCTCATGAGTTTGAGTTATTTTGTAAGAAGTATGAAATTAAAAGACAACTCACTATTAGAAAGACTATGGAGCAAAATAGTATTACTGAAAGAAAGAATAGAATTATTGTGGAAATGACTAGAAGTATGCTTAGTGAGAAGTATCTTCCTAATAATTTTTGGGTTGAAGCTGTTGTAACTTCTATTTATCTTTTGAATATTTCTCTTACAAAAGTGGTGATGAATATAACTCTTTATAAAACTTGGTATCATCAAAAGCTTAATGTTGGTTACATATGTTATGCTTCAATTGATGTTGATGATCGTGGTAAGATAGACAAAAAGAATGAAAAATGTATTTTTCTTAGATATAGTGATGAAAGTAAGGGTTATCGATTATATAATCCTGAAACAAAAAGATTATTGGTTCGTTGTGATGTTATATTTGATGAATATGCTTGTTGGAATTGGAATGCAGACCCAATTCATCAAAGTTCTTTTGGTGAAAATGGGTAAGAAATTATGTAAAATGGTAAAGATTCAATAGGTGAAGCTTTTACTTTATATGTCACACTTTCAAGATATTCTCCAAGAAATGTAAGTAGTGTTAATAGTTAAAATGATTCAAGTCCAGAATCATCAAGCCCTCCAAAAAAAATGTAATAATATATTTGGATTCAGAAGACAATAGTGTTGTAAATTCTTGCTTCTTATAAATCTATGAAATTACACCTAAACCAAAGCTGAAAACAAAACCACTTGTACTTTTTCTATCATCAATAGCACCTACCCAATCACTATCTAAATAATCAGAAAAATTAAATTTAGTAACATGTTGATATAAAATTATATAATTAATAGTGTCATGTACCTATCGAAGTATTCTTTTTGGTGCTCCAAGATGATGAACAAATGGTGAGTGCATAAACCTTGAATTCATACCAACTAAAAATAATATATCTAGTTGAGTATAAGTCAAATACATCAAACCACCAACAATACTCCTATAAAAATATTCATTTGTTTTTGCAGTTCCATCATCAAGATATAATTTGTCATTTATATTTATAGGAGTAGAACAAGTCTTGCAATGAAACATATTAAACTTTTTCATTAAATCACATACATATTTCTCTTATGAAATAAATATACTATAATCATTTTGAATAATTTGAAGCCCAAGAAAATAATAAAGTAATCTTAAATCTTTCATATCAAATTCAACCATGATACCATTCTTGAAATCTGAAATTAGTGACAAAGAAGATCCAGTATATATAATATCATCAACATAAATACATACTATCAAAATATCTTTATCTTGGGTCTTGATATAAAGTGTTGGCTCATTCTCACTTCTACAAAAGTGATGCTTGTGAAAATATGAATCAAGTCTACTATACCATGCTCTTGGTACTTGTTTAAGGTCATAAAGTGCCTTTTTCAATTCATACACTTTGTTCTCTCTTCAAGAATAAAACCTAGTGGTTGCTCAACATATATATCTTCATTCAAATAATCATTCAAAAATACTAATTTAACATCAAATTGAAAACCTTTTCATTTTATTTGAGCTATCATAACTAAAACAATACAGACTGTTTCAAATCTTGAAAATGGAGAAAATATTTCAAAATAATTAATACCTTATTGTTGTGCATATCCCTTCACTGCTAACCTTGCCATTTGGTTTGTACTTCACTTTATAAACCCACTTGACTCTAATTACTTTTTTCTTTTGTGGTAAATCTACTAACTCTCATGTATTGTTCTTTTCAATTGTTATAGTTTCTTCTTGCATTGTCTTCTCCCATTCATCTTTACCTTGTGCCTCCTCATAACTTGTTAGTTCTACAATCATAAGAATAAAAACACATGATTCATAAATATTTCTATGACAAAGAATTCAATATTTTATAGAAGAATGAAGCATATTGAGATAAGGCACCATTTTATTCAAGATTTAGTTGCTAAATATTTTATAGAAATGAAATTTTGTTCAACATTGGATCAAGTGGCAGATGACTTTACAAAGTCACTAGGACATTCTAAATTCATGAAACTTAGAGAAGCTCTTGGTCTTAAACATTTTTGCATCAAGGGGGAGTGTTAGTATTTAATAAAAAAAATATTCTTATTTTGTCGTTATTAGGCCCTTTATTTTTATTGTTTAGTGGGCTAAAGTAGTTGTCTTTAGTGGGCCATAGTAGTCAGTCCATTTAATATGAGCATAAATACTCTCTCTCTCTTATTATTTTAATAGATGGAAATTGTTTCGTCCTTTCTAGGGTTTGTGAACGCACAAACGATTCCTTTTTCTCCCTCTCTCCTGTCCATTTTTCTCCCCAAAATCAATGTGTTTCTTACAGGTTTATTTCTTTATTTTCCTACACGGGGGGAGGGGGGGGGGGCATTATTGCTGTTGGTGTTTGACAAAATGTAATATTTCTCACCTATTCCCTCAATACATCCTCTCCGAAAGTTCCCACAACGTTGAGAGATGAGACGGAAAGGCACTGACATGAACGGTACTGTAGGAGGAACGGCCGCCGTAACGATGAGGCATACGCAAGCTAATAAAATACAATTTTGGGCTCCGAAGGGTCTTCATCTACTACTGTACCAGGGTTTCTTCCCCTCTGAGAGGACGTTTTCATGTACGCCATCCTGTTGCCGTCCAGAACGCATTTGTGACCATTTTTGCACAAAGCACTACGGGTTGTGCACTTCTCGGTTGGATCGGTGACTCCAGCAGATGTGTTTATAGGATGAGCCTAAACATGCCATTAAACATCTCCTTGACGAGGAAGATTTCTCCTTGACGAGTACCCCTACCTTTGGAATAATTCTCTATTGTATATGGATGATTCTATTGAATGTTTACTGACCTGGAAACTTCTCAACACAAAGATGACCTGAAGAACTAGGTAGATCAGTCTTCATTCAGAAGTCCTCCAGTGTCTCCTCTTCAGATATATGTTCTTTTTACGAAGAAAGAAAATTGTTGGAAACTTTGACAATTTTCTAAGAGGTTGTGAGCTATATATGAACTGGACTCGAGTTCTAAAGCAGACATCTTATCTAGAAGTGACTACAAGATCTACCGCATGACCTTGGAATTCTTATTGATAGTAATTTCAAACTCAGGAAAACTGGCTCTTCAAATAACTCCTACCCCAAAAAATGGTGTTGCCAACATAATTACCTACATCATGTGCTCAAAGTATCTTCATATAAGTGAGTTTGAGACTCAAAACCTTGCTCTAATACTATTTGATGTAGCAGACGCCAAAGAAGAAACGAGATCACAACTTTAATCCTCAAGGAACAAAATCTACTATCCTTTTATTATTAGGAATTTTAAACGTACCATTTCTCGTGCGATAGGCCTGAAAGTACCGATTTCTTTGCTGTGTATGTGTTCACCGTATTGCATAAAAAAGTTAATCATCAAAGTTCAGCAAGATCTTTAATTTCCATGATTTCCTGTTGCATGAATTTCTCAATATCTTAATTTGCAGCTTTCTTTCCTGTTGTCTAATTGTCTCTCGTGATTAAGCCTTTTTTTGTGCTTGTAGAACATTTTGACTTCATCCTCATGGGGCAAATCTGTGCGACTTTGGGACATTTATGGAAAAGGTACTGTAGAGACTTTTACTCACAATCACGATGTCCTTACCGTTGTGTATCGTCCAGATGGAAAACAGATTGCATGCAGTACATTGGATGGATAAACTCATTTCTGGGATCCAATAGATGGCCTATTGATGAGTACAATAGAAGGTGGCAGGGATATTGCTGGCGGACGTCTCATGACTGATAGGAGATCGGCAGCTAACTCAAGTTAGGGAAAGTTCTTTACGACACTATACTACTCTGCAAACGGAAGTTACATTTTGGCCAGAGGGAACAGCAAGTATATTTGCATGTTGATGGTTATTGCTCAAGCTTGTCGGAGGTTCACCGTCGACGACGGTTACTCCGGCAAACTCATATTGGGGCTTTTCTGTTTTCGGTCGTTACCCAGGTTTGATCGCGACCGTCCATTAAGGGGAGTTATAACAGCGGAGGAGAGGACACGTCAGACACAATGTCAGCTCACACATAGATGGTTAGAGATATGTTCTCTCTCCTCATCGGATTGGCTGACCTATAAATACCCCTTTGTTGTTCGATGAAATGTATGCTGAACTTCTTCATTTTTACGAGTTTGATTTCTATGTGTGATTCTTGATTTCCTTTCAAATTCGGAAGTTCTTGGAGAGTCTTTTCGGCTTGTCAAAGCCAACACATGTACGATATATCAGAGCAGGTAAGCTCATCTTTTCCCCGCTCTCTTTTCTGAATTTCTTAGACTTATTCTAGGTTTATTAGAGCATGGGTGTGCAACTTTGGCTGAACTAAATACTTAAGAATATCTCTTTTGAAGGATCTTTAAGTTTTAGAAATGTTTGACGTTCTGCATAGACAGAAGGGTTTCTTTCTTCCCACCTTCTTTGCTATAACCTATTAGGCCAAGTTATTTTGAGAACTCGGTCTTGGTTCCAACTCAGAATCTTTCCTTGGATGGTGTCCTTGACTATCTGAACTCGAAGAAGATGACAGATGCGGGACCCCTGGATTTGCTTGATGATGATGATAGCGACATTGATGAAGGTGTTGAGAAAGAAACAAGGAAAAAATTGGGGCGTCCTGTTATTCGAACAAAATCTTTGAAAATTGCACTTACCGGCAGATGCTGGGCAGCAGCAACGACAGAGGGCATTTTAATTTATTCTGTAGACAAATCATTTATTTCTGATCCTAAAGAGGTGGATATAGACGTAACACCTGAAGTATTTTTTTTTCATGATTTTATGGTTGCCGCGTGCCTGCTTCTAAAGCTAGTGTATTATATACATGATATTTTAAAATGGGAAAATTTTGATCATTTACTTACATCTAATGGATTCGGTAGGCTGAAGAAATTCCATAGTTTGTACCTGTTGAATATTCTGTTCCTATTAAAATTATGTGCTGACTCGTTGTTTTTAATGAATGAACACATATAAATTCATTCAAGTACGTGTAAGATTAATTAGAGTTGCAGTAAAATGACGAGGACATTTGAAAAGGCAGGAATCTGCCTTTCATTTTGCATCATAACTTGATATTAGAGTCTGAATAAATGCTTCTAAATGCCTCAATGTGGAATGGCAAATCTTGTGGTTAAAATTTATTTCTGATCACAGTTTAGAAATTCGTTTTGAAAGAAGAAATCGGAACCAGGTAAAATCTTTTTTACTGAGGACAGTAGGATCCAATAAGTTTCGTATTTTTTCAATCTACTTTTAAAATTAGATCTTTAAGTGGTTAGACCCCTACAATTCTTTTTATTTAAGGTTCCTCTTGGGAACCACTTGCCCATATATATATAAGCATCAGTTCACCTGTGATACTGCTAAACTTTGCTCATTTCAAGCGTGCTTGAAATGTGTAAGAGGCAAACTCCTGTCGGTATCGTCTAAATACCCTTGGCTAAGTTTTCTTGAATGTTATAATAGGAAATATTGACTGACATAGCAGTGCAAACTTTTGCAGCATTCAATATGTGCGAAACACTTTTGCTTGGTTGGGAGTTATGGGACACTTTATTTTTCAGAATTTGCAGGTTTAGAGCCTAAATTTTTCTTCGTTTGATTCCTCTATCAAAACTTGTGTTAAACCTTAAATGAGCCTTGATTATAACATCGCGTGCTTGTAATGATAGGACCTTTGGGTTCCACGTAGTCGAACGAATTGCTGGCTTTTGGGTAGGAAGAGAGAACATCGACTTAGTTCATTGACAGCTGACACATTTCAGGGAGCTGAGTTGCTATCACAGGATTGGGTTGATCTGGCTTATTGAATGGATCGATATAGCCCTAGTAAAACTGGCATAACGTTTTCGTTGTAACTCCAAATTTAGTGAAAATTTGTGCTGAAAAGTATGTAATGGATGTTAATTTATGACATAATGTAGTGTCAATAGCACCAATGAGTTCGAGTTCATTTGATAATCATCATAATCAAATTATGGGACTTCTTTCAATGACATCAGCATTTATGTAGAATGGGTAAATAAAAACATTTCCTTATTATCATAACCATTCCACATGGAGATAAAAATTCCTACAAAGTCTGTTGCCTGGCTTTGGAAGTATGAAAGCACGAGTTTTTGACGTTTTAAATGTTGGTCATGCAAGCCATGTGTCAAAGCATCATAGTGAGGGTAAGGAGACCCTGGCCGCAGAGAATGGTGCAAACTTATTGTCTTTTTTAAACCCCAATCATGGGCTATTCCATTCACCTCTGTAAAGTGTCTCCTTTCATCATTCATCTCCAATTCACTTTGAAATGCGCGAATAATTGCTCTTCCTCCTCTGGCTAAAACAATAGCAACGACAAGAGTTTCTCTTGTCATGGTAGAGTCTCAAACTAAAGATATTTGTCAAGGGAAAGGGTTGCTGAAAAATATGGATGGCTGAACGTGTATTTTTGAGGCAAGTTATTTTTTTCTTGACGTTTGATAAATAACTTAAAATCTCGAGTGCCATAATTGACATCTTCTTTTCTTTATCCGTGACGTGAAGAAATAAATTGTTGAGTTATGCGAAGAGCTCATCTTTTGAAAAAAAATTCCCTGCAAGGAACATACGCTAGATGTTATTTCTCACTATTGAAATCTCCTATTTTTATTTTGCGCCATTTTCTTTTTCTTACCGCAAAATAGAAGAGGAGCGACTTGCCTTCATTCTTCATTGACCCTGTCCAAAGTACTATGGATCTGGCCATTTCCATGTCAGGAACTAATACTTTCCCTTCGTTTCTATTGTGGTCATCAAGGAGCACCCACAAGCCAGACTGCACCATTACAGCACAGTCCACATTAACTCGGGTAGTACACTCTGTGGTAAAGAGAAATAGCTTGCCAGGAGCTTGCCCTTGGTTAATTTCTCAAGGTCATTCATGGCATGTTTTCTATGGGCCTTTACTTGATTCCATGTAAAAGATGAATTGCCATCGTTTTCATCCGAGAGGAGCTTCAATTTTATCACAGTATGTGTGTAAATTGCGTTACGCCTTCCATTAGAACTCAGTCTCCTCTCTTGAAGTTCAGGGACAACCGGATATGATAGGTCGTGCGTTGCCATTTCTTCGAAGCAAGTAGGATGACATGACAGGTTTTTACAGGGATTTTTTGACGCCTGGTGTGACGCCTGGTGTGACGCCTTGACGACCGCAGCTTGGCGGGGAGTATCGCATGGGCTCGGCGCAGGGCCGCGTGGCCCGCGAGCGAGAAGCGAGAAGGGGCCCAGGGGCCCCGCTAGGGGAGTAGGGCGGAGGGCAGCTGGGGCGTAGGCGATCACGTCATTTTTTCATGTGGGGAAGATAAGGAAAGAAATAGTAATCGCGAGAGTCGACTATTTGCCATAGATGAGCTGGCACGCTTAGTCTTAACATGACCCCTACCCCGCCTCATTCAAGGTGTGTCACAATCATGACCTATCGCACAAGAAATGGTAGAGGAGACCCAGCTCATAGCCCTATTAAGTACAGATTGGGAGAGGAGACCCAGCTCACAAAACATGAAGATTCCTCTCTCTTGATGGGAACCGTGACGAGGGAAGGTGAGGGGGACTAAACGCTGGTGCTTGTCGCCCAGAGACGTCATCCTCAGGTTCTTGCCCTGTATTCAACGTGACGGAGAGGTTGGTGGATTAGGCGACTGGGGATCCTGCTTCGGCCAGATAGGTTGGGCTATGTAATGTAGTTTGTCGAAATTTAGATGTTGGTTTCGGCTGCACTGCCGCAGCACCTCATTTGATGTACAGAGACGAGATCTCATGGAAGACATGGAGCCGTTTGCCCGAGAGAGAGAGAGAGAGAGAGAGAGAGAGAGAGAGAGAGAGAGAGACAGACAGACAGACAGAGACGAGAGAGAAAAAAAGGATTGTACTGCATGAAGAGAAAAATATGTCCGAGTTTCTGGTCACCCCCACTCAATCCAAATAAATATTAGGATTGACCAATTTTTTTCTTCTTCATCTTATCCTTCGAGATCCAGCTTTCCGAGCGAAATAGTCAGCCTGACCCAGCTCTACATTTAACCTACCATTCCTCATCAAGAGGGTTGAATATCTCTTACACGCCTCTCCAAAATAATGTGATTTATCACATTGAGTTTGTCTCTATCGTGTTGAAAGAAACTTTTGAAAAGTCTTTTTGTGACAATATCTTCAACTTTATCTTTTGTGGACACAAAAGAAGCTAGAAGATGATTTAATGGCACCTGCTCACAAAAGAAGAGGTGTAGAAGCCCCCCGAGGTAGGAGGGAGAGAGTGAGAAAGGATAGACGTACGACTCTAACAGGATCGTCCATTTCCGTGAAAAATGGTTCAAGAGGAGCCATTGAACCGTCCTCACACATGCGAGCCCTTCTCTGTGAAAAATAATCCATGTGACGGTTTCACATGGAGTGTTTTGGATATCTTTTACGAGGCGTAACGGAAAGACCACTGCCCCGTGGTTTGGAATGTATTTGTATCTAGGTTAATAAGAATGTAATAAAAACTCATCAAATGACCAATTCAGAAAGGGAGGGGTTTCGAAGGCTGGGTATGGCCAAGGTCTTCCTCAATTGTGTCTTGTCTATGCTTAGAGGAAAGGCTAAAGAATTAGTTTCCAACCATACTCTTACGCCGTATTGGAACAACTAGGATAGGTTAACTTCAAACGTCAATAAGAATGAATAGATAGATAGACAGCGAGAGAGAGAGAGAGTTATATAACTATGATATTATTTCTTATATTTCAAATTTCACCTTATTAATACACAAATCCGCCCGTACAAATATCAGACTGAGTTCTGATTTTATCTCATACTTAATATTTACATCAAAATATAATGCTTCTTGTGGGGCATGTTCCACAATTAGAGGTGAGAGGATTTGAAATCCCGACGGGGAAATACAGCATCCCACCTGATAGTAACTATTACCGTAAGCTGGCGGGAAGAAAAACCGGATAACGGTGCAGTAGGAATGGGTTATCAATTCACCAGATATCCTTTCCGTTCCTTCCAAACGTAGGAGATTAAACTGAGAGGCTAGAGTCAATAAAAGCCATGTATCCAATCAAATCGTATCTATTTTGAGACATCATCTGGATTCTCTCGAATCAAAAACTATTTTTTTAATTACTGGCCATTAAAAAATCCGCATAAAAATGTAGTTTCCGAATTTATCGGCAATTTCATCTTGTAACTGCGTACCAGGTGATTATCTCTTGGATTAGTTAGCCGACGGTCCCTATTCCAAAAGTGTGTGTCAGGGAGCGGCTATGTGCCGATATCAATGGATACCATCAACTGCTTCTTATGGATAAGGGTGCGCTTACATGAGGATGATCAAATGGTTACACTTAGACTGTTTCTCATAAAAATGAACAACCCTCTTGATCAACATACAAATATTTCACAAAAGACTCTACAAGAGTTGCTTTGAATGGTTTGGAGACTAGCTCAATGTGATACACCATATCTACTTGAGGGGACATGTAAATGATATGTAGCCTCCTCTGTGAGAAAGATTCGCATCATAAACTATTTCTTATGGAGAACGGTTGGGCAAAAATGAGAATGGTTCAACAAGTTCTTTTGGATCAGGCCAGAGAGTTCTTTAGGTCGTTCATCTCTTTTTCTTTCATCTCTCTTAAGATGCCTCCTAAAAGAGACCAACCCCCAGACCTTTTAAGCTATTATTTTCCATCAGGCAGTTCCTCTGTCTCTGTCTCTGTGTTCTTTATATCATTTCCCTTTTCCTTCAAATTAAAATTATTCATTTCCTAAAGAAGGGGCTCGTCCCACACGAGGACTAATGGGCACTGAACGCGCGTCTGCCCCCCCTCCCTCCCAGAGAACCCGGGGAGGCAGCAATAGATATGATTATAAATAAAAATATAGAAAAATATATAAAAGCATATACTACTATATATACTTGGACATAATATATATTTATACATATTAAGACTATGTTAAATGAAAACATATATAATTTATATCAAATATATATAAATATTTCATATAAATATATATACTACTATACATACATCGTGTGATATATATCTATATATTAGGTCAAAGTTCTTGACATAATTATACAAAAAAAATATATATATATATATATATTATATGAATAAATAAATATTATATAATAATATATACCCTACTATATATACATATGCTTAATACATATTTCAATATTAGGCCTAACATGCATTAGGCCTAAAACGTTTATTATGATACACATATATTATATTTCCTAAGATAGTAATTTACATAGATATATTAGCCGTAAATCTTAACTTTATTAATTTATATATGTAATGAGATTAAATGTACTTCACTTTTAAACTTACTACGACACAACAACAGCACGTACTAGTTATGCCTCCAAGAAAATACCCTACACCTGAATTGGGTAACGCCACAAGGAACGTGAGGGGAAGGGGGGCGGAGGAGACCTGGTCAGTGAATAGGAAGAGAAATAAAATATAAAAAACATCATGAACGTGATACACTTAAAATACTTTTACCCTTTTCTCCACATTAGTAATAGTCAACTGGAGTTCCTCAGGTATTATCCCCCGGCGTCATCGTGAATCTGTGCTTCCACCCGCCTGTGCAGATCGTGACGTCAGTCCATCGCGCTCTCATGGCTTGGGAACCCAGCATCCGTGTAGCCCATACGGAAGACCGTACGGAAGCCTTCCTCTTGCGATCTCCTCAAACGTGGAGCCATCCAGCAGCAGCACGTACCCCTTTCCGTCCTTGCCGCTGACCAGGGATACCACCACACCTGCGAGTCACGAGTAGCCAGGGTGGGTGCTAAGACTGAAATCTCCGGCAGATGGACGCAGCATGCGTCGACACTCACCGTCGTCCTCTCGGGCGGCGCCAGGTCGCTCAACGAACAGGGGCTCCGACGGCACGGAGCCTTCCTCATGCC
This sequence comes from Spirodela polyrhiza, assembly GCA_024713555.1. Classification (NCBI taxonomy): domain Eukaryota; kingdom Viridiplantae; phylum Streptophyta; class Magnoliopsida; order Alismatales; family Araceae; genus Spirodela; species Spirodela polyrhiza. Next base: position 6,404,222 of record CM046533.1, on the reverse strand, counting down.
ACGTCCTCGCCGTCTTCTCCACGAGATCGATCTGCAGGAGCAAGGAGAGGACGGTTAGCTAATATGATTTGGACGCCGTAAAGAGTGAAGTCTTCCTCCCTCACCTTGGTGAGGGTGTTGGGGAAGTTACAGGGGCGCTTGGCCCCGCACGCGTATGCGTATCTGTACATCTTCCCCATGTATTTGGGGTTGATGGAGCACATGTCCATGCCCCGGCCATGGTGGTCCGGGTCCAGCGCGGCCTCCAGCACCCCCCGGGGAGTCCCGTCTAGAGGTATCCTAAAGCGTCCGACCCTGCGAATGCCAATCAATGCCATGCCGAGGGTTAGAGAGAGAGAGAGAGAGAGAGAGAGAGAGAGAGAGAGAGCTGCAGGAGGGAAGGGAGGGTAATGTACTCTTGTTCACCTTGCGTCTGGTAGGGAGTCCACACCGGTGAACGATCGGAGATTCTGCAGCGTGAGCTTTTCAAGGATGGCGGGGTTGGCGTTGTGCTCGCAACAGTCGGCGACGATCGCCACCACCCGGCCGTCGCCGTCCTGCTCCTCGTAGGCGTTGATGAAATGGAACGTCAAGCACTGGGGGACCTCCACGCTCGCCACCTGGCATCAATGGCGTCCACTGTGAAATTTTATGAGTAGGAAACGTCCTCTTCCAGTTTGCGAGGAGAAGAGAGAGAGCGGGGTCGCATCTACGATGACTCACGATGTTACCACTGGCTTTGCACATGACGTGAATGAAGGCGCCGGAGTCGGGGTGCCACTCGAACTTGTAGAGGGGGGTCGGTTCGGCGCGAAGGATGTTCTTGACGCTGTACCTCAGCGGCATCTCCGGCACGACGACGTAGTTCTCGGTGACGGGGAACGAGTGCGCCCATCCAGCCGTTGGTCCTCCTCGGCAATCTACCCGACCGATTAGCTTCCGCGCGTTGCTTCCTGCCTCCATGCGGACGACCCGGTAGCCCGGTCTAACCAGGTCCGGCAGAAGCGTCAGGTATTCCGAGTCGGTGACGATCGGGTGGCTGCACTGGAGTAGCCCCCCTAGGTCGTCGTCGAACTCGAACTTTCCTATGGTCTCTAGAGTGTCGGGGTTGACCTGGATGGTGCCCTTTATGGTCTCCGCCAGGCAGACCACCCGCCCGTCGCCTAGCTTAATCACGCTGATGTTGGCGTTGTCCGTCAGCGACGACCCTGAAAATAGGCCAGCGAGCTCGCCGACGTATGCGAGAATGTTCTCGGACCTCGAGTTCTCGGAGAACTCGCGGTAGCACAACCGCTTGTTCTTCACGGCCGCCTTGTACGCCTCCGACTGGATCTGGCGATGCCCCGCCTTCACCCTTCCTTCGTCGAAGTGGACGCCGACGAGGGTGGCGTATCCATCGAACATGTGGCCGAACTCGTGGTCTTCGATGTTCCACAGTCCCGGCCCGTTCCTCAGGTACGTTCCCTTCTGAAAAACCGTGCCGAGTGAAGCCTCGTCCGGACAAAAAAAACCCTAAATTCTACACAGATTTATAGAGGGAGGGAGGGAAAGAGAGAGACCGGCGCAGCGGAAAACCACCCACGGATAAGATCTAGGGATGCTTACCAGCCATGGAGGAATATGGCCTTCGACCACCAGATCGCCATCCCAACTCTCCTGCTGTATGCTGGTCCACAGTTACGGCCGATAGTAGGCGCCGGTTGGGCCGACGCGAGGGCCCGTGGGTGGGGGGCGGCATAGGGGAGCGTCGGCGTTGAGGCGCGACGGCGGGAAGGGAGTCGCCGGCGCCGGTCGAGGCCGAGTGGATCCGCTGCAGGAGGTGGGAAACGGGTGGTGGGAGCAAGACAGGCAGAAACTAAGGGGGCCATGGCTCGAAGAATCCGCGGGGAAGAAGCGCCGGACGGTCGGCCAGCAGCTCAGCGGTGCAAGCTGTGTGGATGCCGCGAGCACCCCTGCCACTGGAGGGATATGTAGACCTCCCAGAGAAGATCCCCCACGTGTGCCACAGTGGTCAAACGGGAAGAGATGCAAGTGCTGCGGATTCGCTGCCGGCCAAAGTGAGAAGGAAAGTGGGCCCCACTTATGGGGCACTCCGATAACAGGAATGACCGTGGCCAAGATACACTCGTGCGTTTCCCACAGTAGTGGATTACCCACTCGACCGAATGACCTGGCAGCCTCTGTCGGTCATGGGGCCTGCCACAAGTCGTATTTAATCGTATGGACTAGGCCTGTTTAATTATTGGGCCGGCCCACTATCAATACTGCGGGCTGGTGGTCCACTCTCAGCCATGTAGAACCAGGGCTTAAGGTTTCGCCTTTACCAAGCAGCCTTTGCTGCTCGCCCTAGAGGTGGGAATGCCATCACCTCCGGAAACTCGACTCTCTCTCTTATTGGCTACTATGTCTCGACCCGAGACCTCCCCAAGTCAAAGACCCTAACACTTCTTTTTGAGTCATCATCAAACATTGCCAAAATCACAATCTCCCCTGATGGTAATTTCCTTCTTATAATAGACGATGCCTCACCTTCTCTTCATCCTGCACCATATCTCCCTCGAGAAGATCGCTTCTGCCTTTAAGTCTAACCTCGATGATGTTAAGATCACCGTTGGTGTGGGTAAGTTCTTCTAGATATGACAATCCCTAGATTTTCTAAAAGTAGTGTTTCCCTTTTGAGTGTTAGAGATAAAAGCTCAATATGGACTTAGTGTGAAAGTTAGAAGATAGAAATAAAATGAAACATCTCACAACTAGAGACACAAGAATTTATGTGGTTCAAAGGTTAACCACCTACGTCCACGGGTGGCGATGAAAAACTCTACTAGATATAATAGAACTACAAAAAAGCACTTCCTATAATCTAGAATACAGATCTCTAATCTTGGTCCTCAAAAAACTCATTAGTCCCTCACCAACAAATAAAGATCTATTTGTTGGAAGCCTACTCCTAACCTTTGTGGTCCTCTCTAGTCACCTAGTGCTGTGAGATGAGAAGAGGTGGCCTCTGTTTATAAACTACTTTGAGCTATCTTAGAAAGCATGCTAACAAATTTCTTGAGATGTACCATCATTTTCTCCTTGAAGTTAAAATGGTTCAGCTGAACCATTTTTCCCATTTGGCTCGGCCTACTATAATTAGGCAGTTGAGGTGCGTGAGTTTCACCTATTTCGCATGTCTCATCGTATTTCTCTCATTCACTTTAAATGTAGTTCTTCTCCTCTGCCCATATGAGCTGACATGATAGTGGACGTGGCCACTTTTTGAGGCACATGCCCAACATCCAATTGTAGCACACTTTCCACAACTATGTTGATGTTGTGACCAGCATTCAATTGGAATCCAAACTTGTCATATCTAATTGCCAAGTGGAAGGATCTCATGGTGAAAACAACAAATTGATATTGCTCATCAGACATAGGGATAGGGTTGTTAGTGTCTTTTCTATGGTAAGAGGAAAATTAATGTTGTCTTTTATAGGTGTTGTAAGATTAGCCAAGATACTACAAGGAAAAAAAAATAATGTCTCAAATAGTATATAATTGAAATCAATGTAACGAAAAATTGTGCAGTCATTATACAAAGAACTTGCCTCTAGAATCAGTCAATATTGTATTTAAGATCTTTCATATGATAAAGTATAAATGTCTTCTAGACATCAAGACACATCATTTATAATTTTCTCATGGTTGAAAATAAATCTTCTACATATTCTATTCCTGTTGTTTATTATAGCTTGTAACATGGTATGTTTTATTATAGCTTGTAACCTGATAGTCAGCATGTACTCTCATTGATCGTTATCTTTTCCAAAAAATTACCTCTTCAACATGACGTTGTTGAAGTCATTGTCGGGTTATGTTAAGATGCCACCTCCTAAAATCAATTGAACAAGATATTAATTAGGAGAGAGATATGAGAGAGAGGTTTCTGGATAAAAAGGAGACATCAAAGAGGAGAAATAACTCTAAAAATTGCAGTGGATTTCCATTCTTGTAAATCAGATTTCGCTGTAAGCTCTTAACCTCTCTCTTATTGAAGAGACTTACACATATGCATCTTCACTAAGGTTGATTTTCATATAATAAATTTCGTAGCATGATTTTAAAATAGATAGAGCTGCTTAGATATCTTAAAATCCACGTCATTAGCTTCAAATACTCTTTTCTTAAACTTTTGATAAAAATTACTAACCACAATACCTATGTTTAGTGTCGATTCTTAACCAAACATACATTAGACTGCCCATAACATTTACATAAGGAATTTGCCTTATTTTTAAAATTTTTGCCTTGGATTTTGGACTATGATTAGTAGACAATTTGAAATGATTTACTAAAAGGCACTCATATGTTAAGCATATGCCAGATTAAATAAGTCAATCATCTTATTAATGTAAATCATTTTTGCATATCCATCGTTGTACCTTATTTGGGTCTTTGTGAATTTCCATTCAAAATTTCTTTTTTGCTAATTTCACATCATTCAAATTACTTACTCAATAAATATTTCAACTTCCTTATGTGATGCATAATTTTGATAACAACGAAAATATCATCTACATAGAACACTAAACAAATTTAAGAGCTATCTTCAATTAATTCTATGTGTACATAACAATTATATACAAATTTAGTGTATCGAATATGTGTTATAAAAGAGTTGAATTTCTTCTATTATTGCCTTAGGTATTATGTTAAATTATGAAGTGACTTTTCAACATGTAATAAGTTGTTTAGATGTAGATTCCTTGAAACTTTGAGGTTCTCCCTTTATTTTCTATGTAGGAATAAAATATTCACATTTAGTTGCTCCATCATCATGTTATGTTGTACAATCTTAGTCAACATTATCATCACTGATGCGTGCTTCAACACAAGAACAAATTTCATTGTCATCAATATAAACCTTGATTTTAATTGTGGTATTTTATTTTTAGATGTAGCTTTTTTTAGTTGAAATCCACTTGTATTCAAGTCTTCTTCTACTTTGAAAGTTCAGTCTGATCTTAAGTCTTATTTTTATAAAAAGACTCTTTTGTTTCTAATATTATCCTCATTGATCTTTATACTTTCAATTAATTACATTTTAGAAAATAAAGGTACATGTTTCAGTTTTAATGAAGACAAAAGATGAATAATTTTAAAATCCATACCTCAAGGTTGATTTCATCATTTGCCTAACCCTTTGAGTGAAAATGTCATCAACCTCTCCCTCAATTGAATCAACTTTTTCAATTGTAATTGAAAATCTGTCTCTCTATCTCACTCAAATGTTTTCATTGTTTAAACCCTCATTCATTGATGGTTGTACACATTATTAATCAAAAGATTTTTATTGAAATTTTTGTCAAAAACTTCACCCCTACTAATTATAATCATTTTAGTTAGTGTCCTAAAACTTATATACTTTCCATCATTTATGTACTCCAAGAAGATGCACTTCGTAAGTTTTGGGTCGACTTTGGATATATCATCATATAGAAATATTTAAAATATCCAAAACATCTTTAAATTGTTATCTACTTCTTAACTTTTTTTTCCTTAAGAACATTATGAGGTTGAAAGATTTAGGGGCTAGTGTAAATACCAAGAGGGGGGGGTGTGAATTGATATTTCTACAATATTAAATTTTCTTTTTGAATCACATTGTTGACATATATGTTAACATTGTTCTTCATGATTATCTATGTGTGAGTTTTCTTTCTCTTTCCTTCAGTAAATTCTCTTATGATTTTCTCTCCCTCACATATGAGACCCAATATTTTTATACTGGTTCACTCCTCTATTAACTACTATTTTTGGAGGATTTGTCCTACTAAATTTCAATTATTTCCCTCAAAAATACACATTGAATTTCACGGGATCAACAACTAATATCTCCATAGAGATTTAACACCTTTTGGGCCAACTAGGGCTCATAATACCTTGTGCCTGTGCTCAAAAACATTCTTCCCTCACAACCAAATTACCTTAGGGCTTAGCCTCCTTGAAGGATTCAAGTATTTCATTGATCAACAACAATTGATGAAGAAGGATGAAGCAATTTGTGCATGTTTGAAGCTCTACAATGATGTTTATTGAATGTGAGAGAAATTCTTCTTGATAGATCGAAGTAAAATGATTGTTTATAATCTTCTTAGCTTTCTTTACTTGTTGAGCATCATCTTCTTATAGATTTTTTATTTTTTCTCAAGAGATAAAATCAAAAAGTTAGTTCAAATACTTATTATTTTTTAGAACATGTAGTAATGACCTCTGACCATTGCAAATTCGATAACATGTTATTCATTGATCCGTTTGATTTAAAATTTGAACTAAAGATTTGTCTCTCATGAAAAAATAATCATCTTCAGATCTAAACATTCAGTTAGCCATTTTCTTCATGTAAATAGTTGACGTGGCTTGTGATGATTGATCACCCCATCTAGATTTTACTTAAGGGTAAAAACTTATCTACAAGTAATGATATTAGTATCAGTGGGTCAAGAAACTAACACCCACATCCCCCCCTAGATGAGAGCCACATACTCTAAGTGATGGGGACAATCAGTCAATATTTCCTCCTTACAAGTCAAAGAGAAAGAAGAAGAACCTGTAAGAGATGAAGCTATGGGGTACACACTAGAAGAAACTTAGTGCCACCTGGCACCAATGAAATGGCACCACATGACACCAATGGGGAACCATTCCATGGCATGGTTTGAAGGGGTGCCATTCGGCACCAAAGGGGGCACCTATACTACCCCCTTCTTTCTCTCTTTCTTCATGCCTCTTTTTATTAATTGTCACATCAGTGCCTATAAAAAGGGTATGTAGGGACCTATTTACAGTCATTATTGGGGAAAATTTGTTTAGAGACCTAGTCTCTTCTATTTTCTCTCTTTTTCTCTTTCTTCCTTGTGCATTTCTCCCTTGCACATTCTCTCTCTCTCTCTTTCTTCCTTGTGCATTTCTCCCTTGCACATTTCTCTCTCTCTCTTTCTTCCTTGTGCATTTCTCCCTTGCACATTCTCTCTCTCTCTTTCTTCCTTGTGCATTTCTCCCTTGCACATTCTCTCTCTCTCTCTCTCTTTCTTCCTTGTGCATTTCTCCCTTGCACATTCTCTCTCTCTTTCTTCCTCACACATTTCTCCCTTGCACATTCTCTCTCTCTTTCTTCCTCACACATTTCTCCCTTGCACATTCTCTCTCTTTCCTCTTTCTTCCTCATGCCTTTCTCCCTTGCACATTCTCTCTCTTTCCTCCTTCTTCTTCGTGCATTTCTCCCTTGTGCAATCTCTCTCTTTCTCTTTCTTCCTCGTGTGTTTCTCCCTCGCACATTCTCTCTCTTCCTCTCTCTTCCTCACGTGTCTTCCTCTCCCTTGCACGTTATCTCTCTTCCTTTCTCTTCCTCATGCATTCCTCTCCCGCACGCTCTTTCTATCTCTCCCCTCCTCGTGCGTCCCCTCTCTCTCTCCTCCTCCTATTGTTCCCTCATTCTCTCTTTGCTATGCATTGGCCCCTCTCTCTCTCTCTCCCCCCCCCGCATCACCCTCTCTCTCTCTCTCTCCCCCCCGCATCACCCTCTCTCTCTCTCTCTCTCCCACACGTTACCCTCTCTCTCTCCCACGCATCGCCCTTTCTTTCTCTCTCCCACACGTCGTCCTCTCTCTCTCTCTCTCTCTCTTCCTTACATTGCTCTATCTCTCTCTCTCCTGCACGTCGCCCTCTCTCTCTCTCTCTCTCTCTCTCTCTCTCTCTCTCGCTCTCTGTCCCACATGTCGCCCTATCTCTCTCTCTCCCACATGTCACCCTATCTCTCTCTCTCTCTCTCTCTCTCTCTCTCGCTCTCTGTCCCACATGTCGCCCTATCTCTCTCTCTCCCACATGTCACCCTATCTCTCTCTCTCTCTCTCTCTCTCTCTCGCTCTCTCTCCCACATGTCGCCCTATCTCTCTCTCTCCCACATGTCACCCTATCTCTCTCTCTCTCTCTCTCTCTCTCTCTCTCGCTCTCTCTCCCACATGTCGCCCTATTTCTCTCTCTCCCACATGTCACCCTATCTCTCTCTCCCGCACATCGCCCTCTCTCTCTCTCTCTTCCCATTGTTTTGTACATGTCACTCTCTCCATCTGTCTCTCTTCCTCTCGCCTGTTCTCTCCCTCTTGTGCTCGCCATCTCTCTCTCACGATCACTCCTTCACATTCTCTCTTTCTCTCATTCTCTTTCCTTGCCCTCTATTTACCTGTTCGTATACCCCTCTCTCTATCGTCCTCCCTATCTCCCTTGACTTTGCTTTTATCATGGTGTCTCCTCATCCAAACCTCTTCCATTTCTAGTCTTTCATCTTTTTCCCCAAGAGGCAAGAGTTTAATCAAAGAAATATGCCTTTGAGGACTATAAGAAATCTTCATGAAAGGGAATCTCCATCAAGGTACATTGGCTTCTTTATTTCATTATATTTGGTTAGTTCTAAACTAATCCACCTGCTGTTAGTGTGAATGATCATAGAGTATCCCTCTCTCATTGATTTAGTGATCCATACATACAGTTGTGACATTGTTTTTTGACCTTTTGAATTAAAATTCCCTATTATGGTAATTAATACAATCCATCTTTCATAATTGTGGGCTCTCCTATTTTATAAAACCTCACTTGATTCTACTCCAATTTGAGTATGGAAGAATGTTAGTATGGTCTGTGAGAAGATACACCCAAGACACGTAGAAGAAATCATCTATAAAAATGATATAATAATGAAAACCCAAGACTAATGCAACTTGGGATGGCCCCACACATCATAATGCACAAAAGTAAGTATTCTTTTTACTCAAAATAGAGTTAAGACGAGGGTAGGAGGAGCAAAAATATTTTTTAAGTTGATATGACTCACACTAAAAAAAAGAAACATAAATCCACGGAAGAGTCTGACGAAGTTTGATCATACTATGATGCCCCAACTGTCGATGCCAATGAAGCAAGATATCATGCTAGGAGATAAGGCAAGAAAGGCCAAGTGGAGGGTGATTAGGTACAAGCTCGTAAAGGCTGCATCTAGTCTCATGCCCCAAACTAATTCTCTTTCTCGTATGTAAATCTAAAAAGGTGTAGTGACAAGAAAAGAAGGTGATGGAGCAAAATAAGGCTTAGGTAATGGCATTGATGGCCAGAAGGTTAACAAAAAATTTAGAAATATAAATGGTGGCAGACATGACCCCTTGCCATCTTAGCATGAGGCCAAGGTGACGAAGGAGACCCCGCCCCCATACTGTCAACCGGATCGCAGAGCCTGAGTGAAGACAAGGAACCTTGGGTTCTGCTACACCGCATGACGGGCTTCCACCCCTTGGGCCCATGATGGGTTCATGGCAAGATGGGATGGCCCACTCCATTTTGGCTCTCGCCCATCCTATTACCTCCTTCTTTGGGCCATATGTGTGGGCCCAATTGGAGGAGCTAGTGTCCTTATTCCCCTCACCCCTTCTCTTTTGGGCCACCCTCGTTTAGGCCCAATAGAGAAGAAGGCTCCCCCGAGACTGTATCACTTAGGGGGCTTGCATTTTGGGCCTCTCATGTGGTTCTTCACCCTTGGCCCATGTGGGCCCCTACATAAGGGGGTGGAGAGCCACCCGCTAAAGAGAGAGCCTTTTATTTTGAATAGAAAGAGTGTTTGTGAGTTTCATCTAGAGAGAAAGGGAGAGAGTGAACCTGAGGGGTGGGGGGCACCATCCGACCAACAAGGCCATCACCTCACTCTTGGTCACTCGCCGCCTCACTGCCACACGCAGGTCCGGTGCAGTTGCCCATTGGTGCTCCTGTCAAATGCTCACCCTGCACCGGACACCGCACTCCACACACCGACAGGCAACGGTCATCGTGCTTGCAAGCCCCGTGAGCTAGTCTGCATGTTGCCGTGACCGCCAGCGAGTCCACTGCAGGTTTCGATCAGGAACTCGGCAAGGTGCTTTGGATCGTCCAACTGTGTCACCACCCTCAGCCCATCAGCAGTTCATCAAGCGCTGCTGTCAGCCCCCTCCCTGAATACTGACCCGCGTACCTACGCACAGGCTGAATGCTTCGCATGGGACTGCCCTCCACTTACAAAGAATCACTGGTCATGCTGCTGTGACGCTCCTTGTCCGCTGGGCTCACGCCGCTCTTACTGTCATTGACCTTGTGTTGATACGAGGAGCCTCCCGCCCTGCCACAACCAGCTGGGCTGAGGCCCGCAGGTTAGCCCTCTTCCCCCTATCAGTTAGTCTTTACTCCGTGTAGTGCCTTCCCGCTCCTGCCCCACCACTGATAGGCCTAGCTAGGTGGGACGGGTTGGGCCTCACCTTGGGTGCAAACCTTGACGCGTGCGCATGCAAGACCTGCTGCGTTAGCCGGCGAGCTCAGGCAGCAGAGACCGTGCTGACAGCATCGGATTTCTCTCGGCAAATGTGGACGGGAAGGTTTCCCTACACCTGTGCCCTTGTTGACACTAACGAGTGTCCACAGGCATCGTTGCCTTCAGCACCTGCTTGCCTGCCCCCCCCATTAATCAGATATAGAAACTCCATCCCTCCCCCAATAGTGCCGCATTCTCCCTCCTCCCTAGAGGGTGGATCACTCGTGGTCCTGCATCAATAAAGAACATTAGACAAAGAAAAAGAAAATGTTGGATTGGCGACACCTTTTCCTCTCACATAATAGATAAGACCTTCCACAATGGAAATAGTAGAGGGGTCAGATAAATGAAGTAATTTAGAGAGAAGAGATTGGGTACCTCACATATGGTAGGATGCCCTTGAGTCAATGATATAAGATGTGGATGGAGAAGAAAGTAAGAATATACTTGAACCAAAAGTGTATGCATGTTGAGAGAAATGAGTGGCCTCATATGTATTCTGTAGCCTCATCAAACGATCAAACTCCTCCCAAGAAATAGTCATGGTTGAGAGGATGAAGAGAAGGAAGCCACATCAATCAAGGCAAAATTAACAACCTTACTGGGGTTGCCAAATTTCTCTCAACAACAATCAAATAGATGACCATACTACTGATAGTGCTCACAAGGGGTAGGGCTGGCCATTGTGGCCTTGACCTGGCCCTTGGTCATCATAGCCATGACCACACCCACCATCTGCACCCTGCCCCTTGCCATGACAACCAGAGGACAATAGTGCTGTAGAAATAGAGGCTGTAGGAAGAGATAGTACTGGCATGACCCCAATGGAAACCCATTGAGTACTAGAGAAGGTCTTGTGAAGTGTTAATAGATGTGTTTCACTCAAGATAAGGCCATATATTTAAAAGTCGATAGAAGAGTCGAGGCCTACAAGGAAAAGGGTGACAACAAGTTCCTCGTGATAATGACACTATGTCGTAATGTTGGTCATATATAGTTGATAAATCTCCAACTAATGGAGGAGACTAGGAAGTGAGGCATAAAATTCTTGAAGACAACATTTGGTCTACTTCATCTTGAATAACTGCTCATAAATAGTAATAGTGCGAGAGATATTAGACTCGTATCCATACATCTAAGCCCATTTATCTCAAAGAGCCGTAGATGGAGAAATGAGCTACATAGACTCACTGATGATATGAATTTGTCATCTTGAGCATTCAAGCAATGATGGCTTGGTGCTAAATGTGCCACTCCTTGAGTCTATTATCCTCAAGCAATGTAGGACCATCCATAAGAAATGAGAGATGGACATGAAGAAATTGATGGAAGCTAGTAGACCATGTGATGTGATTTCAAGCATTGAAGATCATTCATGGGCTTTAAAGGTGGTGGACGGATGTATTAGCCAAAGGATACATAGAAGGGGCAGCCAACTAAAAGACTGGACTAAGAGGAGTGGGCAAAAGAGGAGTAGGCAGAAAACTTGATGGAGAATCCTCGTTCATCAAAGTATAGAACCAAGGGCATCACTTGCACAGCAGTGAAGAAATGGCACCAGTGTAGAGGAGGGCCCCACCATGCATAAGAAACACCTTTGTGTAGAGGAGGGTGCCACTCTGTAGAGGAGAGGGCTGCTGTACAAAGGAGGGCACCACTGTGTAGAAGAGGGTGCCGTTGTGTAGAGGAGGGGGGCCACCATGTAGAGGAGGATGTCGTCGTGCAGAAGGGACTACTATATAGAGGAGGGCGCCACTGTGAGCAAACCCCAGGTCTGCTCTAATACCATATGAAACAAAGAAGAAGTAATCCATTAGTTAATCAAAAAATAGTTGAGGGTTACATACGTAGAGAGGAGGAGAGAGTCAATAATTACAAAAAGGCCACTAGGGCCCATATTCCCTCACGTGCCATGACTAGAAGAAGTGGGGGAAGAGAAGTGTCGGTCAAATGGCCCACAACTGTGGTGCAAGCAGTGTGGATACTGCAATCTCCCCTACCATGAGAGGGATATGCAGAGCTTGTAGAGAAAGTTCCCAACGTGTGGTTCACTTATGCAAATGGTGGGCTTGTGGACCTAGAAGGTGGACTTCTCTTGTTGGGCTCCCTAGTGGCGAGAAGGATGGTGGGCCTTGGCTGTGGGCTATTTCGGAGAACATGCCCCACGTGACTACAGGACTTTTTGTCAAATATGGGTCTGCGACAAGTTCTTTGATGGTGACATTCCACTTCGATGTTGGGCCAGCCTACTTTCAGTTCTCAAGACTCAAATACCGTGAGATGGTCACCTCATCTCGCCAATAAAAAGGGCTTGGGCTTTTGGACATGCCCATTAACCTTGGAAGATAATTAGTCACATCTTGTAGCGATATCTAAATGCTAAGAGGAAGGAGAATATTTGGTTTTCACTGTGAAGAACTAGGGTGTAAGGCTTTGTCTTTCTTGGGGAGGCTTTGCTACTTGCACTAAAGCATCATCGCCAGCAATCTGGAAGGGGTGGAGGAAAGTGGATGTGCAGCAGCCTCACATGAACTTCCATTTCCAATATCTCTTGGTTTCTAATGGGACCCCATGCCAGATGATGAGGCAGTCAATGAGATGGGGATCTCGTCAACACAAAAGGGGGACTTCAGGAAAAGAAAACCTTTGAACTCAAATTTGGAGTGAACTCGCAATCTGTAATACTTTGACGGGGAAAAGGATGATGGCTAAGGACTCTCGATAGGAATGACAAGTAAATTCTCTACAGAGAATTCAAGTGGCTGGCTGATTACTTTGAGAGGATCATCTTCCTACTTCCAAGTCTCCCCTAATGGAGATATAGATGTACCTTGATTCGTCATTTGTGCAAAACAATCATGATTGCTTGAAGATCTTCTTGTTTGTTCTTCTATTTTATCCTCACAAGTAGAACCTCTCTTCTATCTATAGAGTTTCTCCTATGTTATGTTGTGTTAAAACCCATTAGGATAACCCTCTCTCCTATGTTATGTTGTATTATAATTATGTCCTAGATATCACTAACTACTTATAATTCTATTAATTCCTAATAAGATTAGAAAAGTCACTTTTATAGGGTTGAACTTTAACAATCTCTTAGTTGACTTCATGAAATCTCTTTGATATTAGATAATCATGTGAAGCAACCACAATTTTAATACTTATAAATAGTATCTTATTTTGATCATAATATCTCTCAAAACTACTAGTCATGTTAATAATACACTATTAAGAATGCATGTCCCTTATATTTATTAAGATAATCATGATTAATATTAAAAGTAAATACTTTATGTTGTAGTTAAATAACTTTTATGAATAAACTCATAATGTCATGAAAAAATGAACACAACTTTATTCATCATTTATCTAGCGATAAATAATAATTCACCATGAACTAACATATAGAGATCATAGGCATGATATCACATACTATAATAGTGTCTAAATACAAGTCATATCTTTTACGAAATTGATTAATCTAATCTTACAAATATATTCACTATAGGTATCTGGTGAAAGTGACTACGTAAGAGGATCATCTAGTATAAAGTTAGTCACAATATGATCATTGATACTAATTGATCTTTGATTCTCTTCTTAATAGCTAAGAAATGAATCTTTAGGTGCTTACAATCACTTGAACTCTTCTTGTTATTAGAGACTTTAATTATAACTTGATTATCATAATATAACCCAATGAATTTCTATATAGAGTCCATAACTATGAACTATGAATTGAAATACTTTAGTAATATAGTTTGTGAAGATGCATGAAAGTAAGTTATATACTCAAACTTCTATAGTGAATGTTACAAGTATCTCTTACTTGGTAATAGACTTTGTGACGACTCCTCTATTAAGTAAGAACACATAACCCAAAGCAGATCTCTATGTGTCTAAATAGTTTAGAAAGTTTGAGTTAGAGTATTCAATAATCTTTAGGTTATCTATTAACCTATATGTGAACATCATGTCCTTCATTCCTTAAAATTATCGTAAAAATTTCTTTACAGCTTGCTAATGTATTAGGCTAAGGTCAATTTGATATCTTCCTAAATATTAAGTGACAAATGATAAGTTTAGATGGGTATATATTTGCATATAGTAAAGAAACTGAATTACTATACCTGGCCGGAAATTGTTCTTGCCTCTATCATTAGCTCGAGTAGTCCTTGTTTCTGGTGTTTCAGTCACCTTTCGATGGCTCCCTTAATGTATGTGCCAGGAAGTTTCTGAAGAAGTGGGATTTTTCTTTACAAGCCTCTTCTCATTTCAAAGAGGTTGCTATAATTTCCTTAATTTTTCCTTTTTAATAATGTCTTACTAGGAGAGTAATTTTTCATTGAGAACCATTTCAACACATTTGATCTGTAAGACTTTTGAGATAGCTAAATCAAGCCTAAAGACTTGTTATGATGAATCTCTATGTCAATAGTGTAATTGGTTTCACCCATGTCCCTCATATCAAATTTGTTCGATAGAAAACCTTTGGTCTCTCTCTCTCTCTCTATTGCATGCTCTCTATCTCTGCCATCTATATATCTATCTCACTCTTACAAGTTTTTGAGGATACGTGAAGAGCTATGGTTATAGGTCGTTGGTTTGGCAGCTGCACTCAGTTGTCCCTAAAAATTATCATCAATGAGGAGGAGCTATAGTGGCCAAATCTGAACTTCATCAATTAGGAAAAGACTAATTAAATAGTTCTATCATGGCTCATATCATCTCTAATAGAGTCTCGCCTCCCAATAGTAGTTAGTTGTTATGCATCATGTTTCAGATACTTTAGTTCTAGAGATTTTGCACTAAACTCCAAACCTCAAATTTTATAATCATACATCAAACTCATGCCTTACACCATAGGATGTCATCTGTTTATTAGTACACTTAATTCATCAAAATCATTTCTAGTGAATTTACTATGATTAGTCAACTAGGATCTTATTATGGTAGGGGAATTACACACATAAAATAATTTATTAAAAATCATCTAATGCATACATCAACCCAACGGCTACAACTCATTTAGTTGCTTATGCAATCACTTACAGTATTGTACCCATACCAAATGTGATAAAATCGTCAATATCATGATATCTAGATAGTGTCATTGCTCACTACACTTCTTACTGTACAACACTTTGTGATCCTAAATATTATATAAGTATTGACAAACTACATGTGAGAAATGGTGAAAGTATGGCAGTTTTCTCATTTAGACATGGAATCCTTAATTATTCTTCATATGATGTCTGATTAAATAATGTTCTATATGTTCCTTTGATCAATGATAATTTATTCTCCATTAATAAACTTACTTCTAATAAATATTTTTTAAAATTTATCCTATCTTATTTCCTTGGAAGGGATCGAATTTGGTGGTAAATTGTTCAATGTGGGCAAGACGATCTCTTCTATTTTCTTGTGTCTAAATCATCACATCTCACATTCGACAATGAAAGTGCATCTCCTTTAGAATGAGTATCAATAAGCTTTGTTTACTTGTCATCCACCATCCCACTCAATTATCATTATCTTGAATCATCTTCTATATCGTAACCACCTTCTTAATTAATTATCCTTGACATATAGGATCCATTTCCATTATTGATAATTCCTTGAAGTATCATGTCAGAAGGGGCAATAGGTCAAGGATTAAAGCGTAATGGATATAATAATATGATAATTACATACTAAAAATTTTAATTATATATTTTCACACTCTAGTTTATGAATTATATCATTTTCTTATTGTCTAACTACTTTATGTCGTTGCTAAAAAAATTTAGTAAATTTAAAATTTAAAAATTCTAGAAAATAAGATAGTTTTTAATAAAGATTAATTTTTCTAATGGATTTTCCGGGTCAACCATAGGGAAGATGAAATATTATTAGTTATTTATGACTTTCAATTGATAGAGTATTTTTTGGAATTATTTTGTAGAAAAATTTAAGTGAAATAAGCTAAAAATTCAAATTTGGGTATTATTGATGTCAACTAACGTCAACTCACAAAGAACAACCCCAAATTTGTAGTTGCCCAAAATATATCAACTCGTAAGCGAATCGAAACAAAGCCAAAATTATTGAAATAGGAATTAAAAGCAAAGGGCTTTTGTTCATAACATGATACAAGATCAAAATATGTATTATTGGAATCTAAAACTGATAAGAATAAATAAAAATTAAAGTTTAAAGAAGAACTAGGCGGTGTAGTCATCGATCAGATTTTCACCCAAATACGGTCGATTTGTGTAAATACAGTGCACCAATTAGTTTCCTATACCTTCTCCCATCGATGGTTAATAATCCCAATAAATGTCACTTGCTGAAAACAAGCGGCGAAGGTGATTTGACTATGAGCATGTCGTGGTGTCCAGAGAAGGATCCTTAAAAAAATTCTTCACCATTTATATCAGGTGAAGAATGGAGAAGATTTTTAAAAGAAATTTAGACTATGTAGCTGCTGAATGAGGGAGAAAATTGGATAAAATCCATCTTTTGTATTAGATGGTCAGATTTGGCAAAATCCAATGTCTCTAGTAGTGGGATGAGAGGGGTTTTGACTTGAGAGGGCTAAAGAATAATTGAGGATGCCTTCTTCTTTTTTGGAAACACCATTTCAATCTTCCTATGTACATATTTTGCCGATTTGTTACATTTATTTTTCGTATTTCTTGTTGCAATCAATGCGTCCACAATTAGCACGAAAACCCTAAAAAGATTTGATTCTTCATTAGCTTTAATCGATTATAAACTATAAATAAGAAATGATTGAATTATAACATGATTTAAAATTGATATTTTTAAATTTACTTGGGTAATTTCTCTGTAGAAAATCAATTGATCATTCGAAGTGATTTTTGTTGATTTTTCAAGATTTTCACTGATTTTCTGAATTTAATCATTTTTCTAAATTTTCTTATATACTTCTATAAAATCAGAATAAATGTAGAAATATTCTCAAACATAATATAAAAAATAAAAAAAATTGAGAAAATATTTCATCATATTACATGATTAATTTCTTCATGCAATTCGTATAAATTAACATTAAAATCATATAAATCATTTTAAATCTAAATTTTCAAATTTGAAGTATTTTGCAAGAATTTAATTAAAACTAAAGCATAAATCACATGAATGATTAGGACATTATCATGTAAATATTAAGAGTTATCACTTATTTTCTACAAGGATGTGAGCATCAAGATAAATGACAAGGGAGAAATTAATTTACAACCATGAAGAACAGCCAAGGACACGTAATTTTATCATGAGAATTTATGCAATATGTGAACATAAAAAGTTAAAACTATAAAAAAGACTTGTAGATCTTGCAAGATGTAGGAGTAAAACTTAGAAGGCCTAATGTAGGGCACACAATCTAGAAAGAGAGGAGCCACCACAAGCCCTCTCCTCATTGATGATCAGCTCCTCTCTCTCCTTCCCCAATTGATGTGTCCCTCTCCTACCATGGGGACAGCCTACTCTCTCCCTTGGTGCCACCTACAGCACACCATAGGTGGGCCAACTTGTCCCTCTCCTCTTACATGAGGCCATTGGTCTCCTCCCTTGGTGCAACAAGAAGAGGATCAATTGAAGATGCCCCTACATGAGGCCGTTGTTCTCTCCCCAAGTCCGTCAGAATAAGACGTAGAAGTTATTTTCATTGGTTTCCTTTGATTTTCATGTAATTGAACACCTTTAATCCTAGTTAATTCAATCGAAATTTATGAAAATCTATTTCCCTTTTCTTCATTGGTTTTAAAAACTTAAAATTGTTGAAGGAAGTGGGGAATCATCTCCGCTAACTAACTATAATCTATTTACAAGGTGGCTAGTTGAACCTTGAGATAAATCCTCCTCTGAATGTGCATTAAAGTTTTCTATTTGTGGCAATTGAATCTCAGATAATAAACAAATAAGAATACGACCATTATAATATATATCAACTAATTCAAAACCTTCCTTGTGTTTGACTTGATTTTCTATTAATTCATCAAGAAACTAATCCCATGAAAATCAGTTCATAAATTTAAAATTGACAATCTTAATAACAAAAACTTAAGAGTGATCAATTATCTCTCATTATGAATTTTCATACTATATTATTTTGTCAATGAGTTCAGCAAGTACACGGATTTTTCCTCATTGGCATAAATTTGATGTTTTATAAACTTTTCTTCATTTTCAATGATGTGTTCAATTATTCTTTAATTATATTTTGACTCACCCATCTAGATGATGTGATAAATACTAACCAATCTACCATCCTCTTCCAGATTGTAATCTTCAACACTACATTTCTTGTTCATACATGCCATAATTAAACATAGTAGTAGGATGAAAAAATCACCACATTTTATGATTACTTTAGGTCTTCTATCCACTAATTTGAGGTTGTGTCAATTTTGAGACAAGGTCATTTAAAATGATTTTTAGTTAATCAATCATCTCACTAATGTTTTTACTTCCATATATCTATTGGAATATTTATTTAAAAAATATGTAAACTATTTCTTTCTTCAAACTTTTAGTTGTATAATTTGTCCTTACTTTCAACTTATTGCCATGCACAAACTTGCTCAACAATTTGATCAGTGTTCTTTGGTTACAAATATATGAACATTGACTACCATTGTGATTGCCTATTGATTAAACACCTTCATATCACTTGAGATACTATTTTTTATGAATTTATATTTCCATTTTAAGATTAGTCAAAATATTTTTTTCAACATCCCTCAACAACACCTTAGACTGCACAAAGTATTGCTGAGCCTTTCTCAAGTTGGCATGTAGAGCTCATTGAAGATACCTTACCATCACCATTTCTCTTTGTTTCTATTGATGCAACTCTAATCATTGTCCCATTGGCTTCTTTTGAGGAGACCACTATTGAGCATATCTATTATCCAATAGGATCCATATTTCTTACTGAAGCTGAGTCTCCACTAGTAACTCATCCTCTGATGTACATTGATGTTACTACAGAAACTAATTCTCAAGGATTACTGACACAATGTTACCTTTTGTTGGTATGTCTCACCAACAATATATCCACAAGTGAACACATTTATTTTACTCAAATATCAAATTATACATGGTCAATCTTGTAGCCCATTTAGAGGAGAAACAAAAAAGGAAGACTTTCTCCTAAAACCCTAGTCGTCCTCTCCCTTTGTTTATCTCATTCTCGTCTCCCTCTTGCACTTCCCTCTCTCTCCCCTCCTCACCTTTTCTCTCTTCCATTTTATCTTTCACCCTCTCTTTCTATCTTCAGTCCTATCTCTCTTATGCCTCTCTCTCTCTCTCTCTCTCTCTCTCTCTCTCACACACACACACACACACACACACACCCCTTTGCTTTTTTCTTGTGATCTCAGTTTCTTATTTGTGTAAAGTTGATCAGGATGGGATCAAGGAAAAGATGAGTTACCAAAGCCTATGAGAAAAACAAGGAAGCAAAAGACCAATAAATCTTCATGGAATAATTCATCCCCTGATAAATCTCACGAAGATAAGACAATTATAATGTTTTCTTTTTTATCATTTTTGTTGTTCTCCTTTATTGTGTGAACGGATATTGAAAAATGAAAACAAAGGAGAATGACTTGAATTATATCCACATCATCAATTACAATTTGAATAGGGACTACATCAAACTAACCCAACAAACATAACATCAAATATGCATTGAATTGATTGTCCTTATCTAGTGATCAAGATCTAAAAGAAATTATTTATAATGGAATGAAGAAGAAAAAAAGCAGAGAGAGAAGAGAAGAAATATTTTTTATTTACCACGTCTCAAAAATCGTGATCATCTACATTGACTCATAACATACCACACGAATAAGTCAGCACAAGTTGGTACAACACTATTTTCCTTCTGATTGGTCATGATAGGATAAGTTCTTCCTATTGTATTTATATTAAAATTTGAGAGAATATATTTTTTAGAGTTGTGAAATCTGGAGGAAAGAAGAGGTAAGCTTCTTTGATTAGAAACCTACTAGAGCTGTGAAATCTAGAAGAGAGAAGTTGAGTGCTTCTTTGCATTTGGCTACTTAGAGCTGTATAATCTAGAAAGAGATATTGAAAATCTTGAGTTGCTGGAGCTGTGAAATCAAGTCGGCTGTTGCAGTGAAAAGTCAATGTGTAAATACTAAACTTTAATCAAATTTAATGAAAGTTTTTAAAAATGTGGTGTAACAAGATTACTGATTATTAGTATTTGAAATTAGATATTTTACCACAAAGAAAAATGTATAAATTAACCCCCTTCTTGATATCATGCCACCACTTAGAGGCCAACATTGTTTACATTACTCAACAATGTTAATTTGGTTGTGCACTTGTAAAAGAGCATGAATTTGTCTATCAATCATCATTGACTCCATAATGTGATAATATTAGACCATTTATTTTGTTGTGAATCCAGTGTTACCTACACAAACAAATCACATTGAGACAGACTTTTACTTCTTTTGTGAGCAGGTGACATTAGAGAATCTTCTAATATCTTGTCTTTAAAAAAGATAAATTTACAGTTAGGGTCACAAGAGACTCTCCAAAAGTCACTTTGAATGACTTATAGATGAGTTCAATGTGATAGATCACGTCTGCTTGAAGAAGCATGTAGGAGATATCTAGCTCTCTTAATGAGAAACTATCACATCATAGACTGCTAATCATGAACAATGGTTGGGATTCCATGACAATTGTCCAATAGCTACCTTTAGATTGCTCCTCACAAAAAATGGTTGGATGGCCCTCTTGATCAACATGGAAATATTATCACAAAAGATTCTACAATAGCCTCTTTCAATAGCCTACAGATTAGCTCAACGTGATAGACCAAATTCACTTGAGGGTGCATTTAATGGAATCTAGCACCTTCCATGGGAAACAATCATATCATAGAGTGTTTATTAAGGAGAAAAGTTCAGCGTGGATGAGAATGGTCCAACAATTATTTCTGGACACTTTCACACAGAAGAGGACGGTGCTATTGAGGTCATTCATCTCTTTTCTTTTTTCCTTTCTTGCCCAATGGAACTTCTATAAAAAGAGACACCAGACCTTTGTAATCTATCATTTTCCACGAAGTATATCCTCTCTCATTTTCTTCTTCTTCCTCTCTTTCTTTATATCTAATCCTTTTTCTTATTCTCTATATCAAGCCCGCAAGTAGACATCCTTTTCTGCATCAAAATAAAATCCTTCACTTGATTCCATGAAAAAGATGAATTGCCATCGTTTTCATCTGAAATGAGCTTCACTTTTATCGTAGTATGTGTGTAAATTGTGTTATGTCTTCCATTAGAAGTCAGTCTCCTCTCTTTCAGTTTCATCCAAAAGGAGCTTCAAGCATCAGTTTGCTGGACATTTTCAGCGGTCATGAGGGACCTGTTTGTGGGTTAATATTCTCACCTACAAATCTAAGATGCCTTTTGTTTAATTGCTTTGTTCCACACTCAGCTTGTAGATTTATTTTTATTTAGTGCTCTTAGAATTGTACTTAGGGTACTGCGATCATGATCGATCGCCGATCCAATAAGCAAAATCACTGATTGTGATCATCAATCATCATGATCGAAGATCCAATCAATCATGATCAGCTGATTGTGATTTAATATTATTATATTATAACGATCAAAGTGATCATCATCATTTAATATTATTCTGGGTGATCGAGTGCCTAAATATTATATGTAAATATATAATACTTATATTAAATATATATTTATACATTAGGCCTAAGTTTTAGCTTTATTAAGACATATATTATGCCTAATAACTATATTAAGATATATATAAATTAAGCTTTGTAATAATACATATACATATATTAGTTGTAATTCTTAATTGTATTGATATATATATATATATATAATGAAATTAAATAAACTTACTTTCCAACTTACATGAAACATATTTCCGAATATGTTCATAAACTTTGTTAATGAGAGAGAGGGGCGAGAGAGAGAGAGAGGGAGGGGCAAGAGAGAGAGAGGCAAGAGGGAGGAGAGAGGGAGGGGGAGGGGTGGCAGTAGTGAGGTTGGCAGTAGCTTGGTCATTTTCTGAGAAGCCCTAATGTGAGAGAGAGAGAGAGAGAGAGAGAGAGAGAGAGAGAGAGAGAGAGAGAGAGAGAGAGAGAGAGAGAGAGAGAGAGAGAGAGAGAGAGAGAGAGAGAGAGAGAGAGAGAGAGAGAGAGAGAGAGAGAGAGAGAGAGAGAGAGAGAGAGAGAGAGAGAGAGAGAGAGAGAGAGAGAGAGAGAGAGAGAGAGGGGGAGGGGAAGAGGCGGCAATGTCAGTGAAGCTGGTGGCAGCAAACCTGGTGGTGATGAAGTCGATCTCTCCAATGAGAAGAGGATAGAGGCCGTAAGAGTGAGAGTGAGAGTCGAGAGCAAGAGTCATTATCCAACAAATAGTAAATTATATCCATCGATCTGCCGATCGTTCGATGATCAATCAAGGGCCCAAATCATGGTCATGATCGTGGTCATTTTCCATGATTGTGATCGTTGATCAATGAATCATGATCATCGATCTAACGATCGATTGATTGATCATGATTGCAGTACCCTAATTGTACTGTGTAAAAATATGAAGCTCATATGCTACTGCTCCACTAATTACATCTGTGCTACTGTTGAATGTGGTATTCTCTTTTTTGAACACATTCCTGCTTCTTTTTGATACTTTCAAGTATTGGAAATGTTTTCTATAATGTAGTGTCGGTTTGGTGGCTACTTACCAAATTTTGGTTTACTTTTATATTCTCTTCCCTGTTTGAACAAATGTACACCAGCGGATTTCACATTTGTGAATCGTCATATAGAAAGTGTTAATCTCACAATGATAATAATGTCACAGTGTTATTATATTGCGGCTTGTCATATTGTGATTACTTTTGTTCTTCTTTGGTATTTGTGTCATATCTTGTTTGATGGTCCCAGTCGCCTAATCCACCAAGCTCTCCGTCACGTTGAATACAGGGCAACAGCCTGAGGATGACGTCTCTGGGCGACAAGCACCAGCGTTGAGTCCCCCTCACGTTCCCTCGTCACGGTTGCCATCAAGAGAGTGGAATCTTCATGGTTTGTGAGCTGGGTCTCCTCTCCCAATCTGATGATTGTGACACAACTCGAATGAGGCAGGGTAGGGATTCAGAAGAGAGAGGAACACCCCATTCATAGCCCTGTTCTTCCATACCGTTGACTTTTCTCCCACTTTTGGCGAATCATACACCATGTTAGAGTCTAGGTCGAGCGAGCCAGCACATCTATGGCAAATAGTCTAACTCCCACGATTCGTATTTCTTTCCTTATCTTCCTCACACGAAAAGATGCTGTGATCGCCTATGCCCCAGCTACCCCCCGTCCTACTCCCCGCTATGCCGTGATCGCCCTGCCAAGCTGCGGTCGTCAAGACATCACACCAGGCGGTCATCAAATCCCTGTCAAAACCCGTCATATCATCCACCAACTTCGAAGAAACGCCAACCCACGACCTATCATATCAGGTTGTCCCAGAACAAGAGAGGAGACTGACTTCTAATGGAAGGCGTAACGCAATTTACACAGATACTGTGATAAAATTGAAGCTCCTTTCGGATGAAAACGATGGCAATTCATCTTTTACATGGAATCAAGTGAAGGCCCATGGAAAACATGCCATGAATGACCTTGAGAAATTAACCAAGGGCAAGCTCCTGGCAAACTATTTCTCTTTGCCACAGAGTGTAGTACCCTAGTGAATGTGGACTGTGCTGTAATGGTGCAGTCTGGCTCATGGGTGCTCCTTGATGACCACAATAGAAAAGGAAGGGAAAGTATTAGTTCCTGACATGGAAATGGCCAGATCCATAGTACTTTTGTCAGGGTTAATGAGGAATGAAGGCAAGTCGCTCCTCTTCCGTCTGCGGTAAGAAAAAGAAAATGGCGCAAAATAAAAATAGGAGATTTCAATAGTGAGAAATAACATCTAGTGTATGTTCCTTGCAGGGAATTTTTTTTCAAAAGATGAGCTCTTCGCATAACTCAACAATTTATTTCTTCACGTCATGGATAAAGAAAAGAAGATGTCAATTATGGCACTCGAGATTTTAAGTTATTTATGAAACGTCAAGAAAAAAATAACTTGCCTAAAAAATACACATACAGAAATCCATATTTTTCAGCAACCCTTTCCCTTGACAAATATCTTTAGTTTGAGACTCTACCATGACAAGAGAAACTCTTGTCGTTGCTATTGTTTTGGCCAGAGGAGGAAGAGCAATTATTCGTGCATTTCAAAGTGAATTGGAGATGAATGATGAAAGGAGACACTTTACAGAGGTGAATGGAATAGCCCATGATTGGGGTTTAAAAAAGATCAATAAGTTTGCACCATTCTCTGCGGCCAGGATCTCCTTACCCTCACTATGATGCTTTGACACATGGCTTGCATGACCAACATTTAAAACGTCAAAAACTCGTTCTGCATACTTCCACACCCAGGCAACAGACTTAGTAGGAATGTTTATTTCCATGTGGAATGATTATGATAATAAGGAAATGTTTTTACTAACCCATTCTACATAAATGCTGATGTCATTGAAAGAAGTCCCATAATTTGATTATGATGATTATCAAATGAACTCGAACTCATTGGTGCTATTGGCACCACATTATGTCGTAAATTAACATCCATTATATACTTTTCAGCTCAAATTTTCACTAAATTTGGAGTTACAACGAAAACGTTATGCCAGTTTTACTAGGGCTATATCGATCCATTGAATAAGACAGGTCAACCCAATCCTGTGATAGCAACTCAGCTCCCTGAAATGTGTCAGCTGTCAATGAACTAAGTCGATGTTCTCTCTTCCTACCCAAAAGCCACCAATTCGTTCGACTACGTGGAACCCAAAGGTCCTATCATTACAAGCACGCGATGTTATAATCAAGGCTCATTTAAGGTTTAACACAAGTTTTGATAGAGGAATCAAACGAAGAAAAATTTAGGCTCTAAATCTGCAAATTCTGAAAAATAAAGTGTCCCAAAACTCCCAACCAAGCAAAAGTGTTTAGCGCATATTGAATTCTTCAAAAGTTTGCTCTGCTATTTCAGTCAATATTTCCTATTATAACATTCCAGAAAAATTAGCCAAAGGTAGTCAGACGATATCTATATGAGTTTGCCTCTGACACACTTCAAGCACGCTTGCAATGAGCAAAGTTTAGCAGTGTCACAGGTGAACTGATGCCTATATATATGGGCAAGTGGTTCCCAAGAAGAGCCTTAGATGAGAAGAATTAGAGGGGTCTAACGACTTAAAGATCTAATTTTGTTTGTGATCACTTGTGTTACATTTTCAACTACCACCGGCTCTCCAAAAGAAGATCATGAACCCATTCTCCTTCCCACCCTTCATGGGCTAATTGCATAGACCAAGGAGATCAACATACCTTCAATATAGGAACTCTAACAGAGAAGAAAAGGAGTCTCGTGTTAGTGTTACAACATTGTTACCGCCCCATTATGAGCAAGGTACATTCACATTATGGATAGTTTGTGTATACTGATCATATCTAGTCGTCATAAAAATCCATTGAATTCAGTAAATGTAATCAATATTTTCTTTCATTAATTAGACGTTTGCCAAAGGACAAGGGAAAAAACGAAAAAAATCTTGTTAAATAGTGAAACAAAATCCGAAAGTGAGTGTACCTGAGAGCTCCGCCTAAATGTGGGACATGAAGTTTAAATACTCATGGAGCAAAGATATCGAAGCAAGTACTCATTTGACGGGCATATGTCTGACAGATCCTGATGTAGCTTTGTAACTGATCTATGCAAGTATCTCAGTGCTGTAAATAAACTATGAGAATTTTTCTGGATAAAATCACCATGAACCTTACAGAGCTCCTGAAAGAAGTTTAAAAACAGCAGCATGAATATGGATTATCACTTCAAAATAAATATCAAAAGTGTGTGCTTGAGAAGCTGCATATTAAATTAACAGATCTGGCACCACTGAAGAATAAGCTCTAAATGGGGGCAGCTTTCTAGAAGATCTGCAAAAGCCTTCTCTAATCTCTGAAGATGTTTGTGAGGAATTGATGAGACAACAGCAGGAATGTCTGATGGGCTCACAGAAATAACACATTTCTTGATTAATGAATCTTCACTCAGACATAGACTTATTACTATCTGATGCTGGTTCTGGGCAAGTGCTTCATCAACTGCCTGAGTGAAAATAAATTGCATCGATATCAATGCTTGCATCAAGACAATTGTCTTTCCATTATAGCATCCTATTAGACAAGCACCAGATAATCAAAAATGTCAAAGAATGCTATTGTGTATTTTACAATATCAGAACAACAATTCTCCAAAAAAGACAGGTCTTAGCACTACAGGATATGATCTGTCAAAAAAATTAGCGCGCCACGAAAATGACCCTTTGACCAAAATGGAACCAGCTCCCAATATACCGAGATTCCAGTTGATTCTTCATTATCCATGTTAGCATCACAGAGGCCTGTTCTCCTTTCAAAAGTAGATTGAAAAAATACGAAACTTGTTTGATCCTACTGTCCTGGTTTGACCTAGTTCCGATTTCTTCTTTCAAAACGAATTTCTAAACTGTGATCAGAAATAAATGTTAGCCACACGATATGCCTTCCACATTGAGGCATTTAGGAGAATTTATTGAGAATCTAATACCAAGTTGTGATACAAAATGAAAGGCAGATTCCTGCCTTTTCGAATGTCCTCGTCATTTTACAGCAGCTTTTGTTAATCTTACACGTACGTGAATGAACAAGTCACCACATAATTTTAATAAGAACAGAATATTCAACAGGTACAAACTATGGAATTTCTTCAGCCTATCGAATCCATTAGATGTAAGTAAATGATCAAAATTTTCCCATTCTAAAATGTCATGTATATAATACACTAGCCTTAGAAGAAGGCACGCGGCAACCATAAAATCATGAAAAAAAATACCTCAGGTGTTACGCCTATATCCACATCTGTAGGATCAAAAATAAATGACTCGTCTACAGAATAAATCAAAACGCCCTCCGTCGTTGCTGCTGCCCAGATCTGCCGGTAGGTGCAATTTTCGAAGATTTTGTTCGAGTAACAGGTCGCCCACGATTAGTCAATTATCCTGGTAAATCATAACCCAATTTTTTCCTTGTTTTTTTCTCAACACCTTCATCTATATCGTTATCATCATCATCAATCAAATCCAAAGGTCTCGCATCTGTCATCTTCTTCGAGTTCAGAAAGTCAAGAACACCATCCAAGGAAAGATTCTGAGTTACTTGGAACCTACGAAGCGATACCTGGTCCAATGCAAAACAGTTCAATGATTTGGTTAGAAATACCATGATCGAGGTCTCAAAATAATTAGGCCTAATAGGTTAAAGCAAAGAAGGTGGGAAGAAAGACACCCTTCTATCTATGTATAACGTCAAACATATCTAAACTTTAAAGATCCTTCAAAAGAGATATTCTTAAGTATTTAGTTCAGCCAAAGTTGCACACGCATGCATTAATAAATCTAGAATAAGTATGAGCCATTCAGAAAAGAGAGCGGGGAAAAGATGAGCTTACCTGCTCTGATATATCGTAGATGCGAATGTACTTGCTGTTCCCTGCAGCCAAAATGTAACTTCCGTCAGCAGAGTAGCATGGTGTCGTAAAGAACATTCCTGAACTTGAGTTAGCTGCCGATCTCCTATCAGTCATGAGACGTCCGCCAGCAATATCCCTGCGACGTTCTATTGTACTCATCAATAGGCCATCTATTGGATCCCAGAAATGAATTTGTCCATCCAATGTACTGCATGCAATCTGTTTTCCATCTGGACGATACACAACGGTAAGGACATCATGATTGTGAGTAAAAGTCTCTACAGCACCTTTTCCATAAATGTCCCAAAGTCGCACAGTTTTGTCCCATGAGGATGAAGTCAAAATGTTCTACAAGCACAAAAAAAGGCTCAATCAGGAGAGACAATTAGACAACAGGAAGGAAAGCTGCAAAGTAAGATATTGAGAAATTCATGAAACAGGAAATCATGGAAATCAAAGATCTTGCTGAACTTTGATGATTACCTTTTTATGCAATACCGTGAACGGATACACAACAAAGACATCTGTACTTTCAGTCCTATCGCACAAGAAATGGTACGTTTAAAATTCCTGATAATAAAAGGATCGTGGATTTTGTTCCTTGAGGATTAAAGGTACGATCTCGTTTCTTCTTTAGCATCTGCTACATCAAATAGTATCAGAGCAAGGTTTCGAGTCTCAAACTCACCTATATGAAGATGTTTTGTGCACATGATGTAGGGAATTATGTTGGCAACACCATTTTTTGAGGTAGGAGTTATTTTAAGAGCCAATTTTCTTGAGTTTGAAATTACTATCAATAAGAATTTCAAGGTCATGCAGTAGGTCTTGTAGCCAATTCTAGATAAGATGTCTGCTTTAGAACTCGAGTGCAGTTCATTTATAGCTCACAACCTCTTAGAAAATTGTCAAAAGTTTCCAAAAATTTTCTTTCTTCGTAAAAAGAACATAGATCTGAAGAGGAGACACTGGAGCGCTTCTGAATGAAGACTGATCTACCCAATTCTTTTGGTCATCTTTGCGTTGAGAAGTTTCCGGGTCAGTAAACATTCAATAGAATCATCCATATACAACAGAGAAATTCCAAAGGTAGGGGTACTCCAGACTTTTTGAAAGTCAAAATAGATGACTTGTAGCTTTATCTAGGATAAAAATCACAAATTATGATACTTCTTCGAAAGTAAAGCATCTTGGATCAGAAAAATGATGATGAAGTTATGTAGCATGATCCCGATACGGTAGCGTCCATGGTGGTGCTTCAGGATTCCAATGTACTGCGTCCAAGATCAGAACGAGTTTGCCGGCTAGATAGGCTGGGCTATGTAGTTTGTCGAAATTAGATGTTGGTTTCGGCCGCACTACGCCAGCACCTCATTTGATTTGCAGAGACGAGATCTCATGGAAGACGTGGAGCCGTTCGCCCTAGAGAGAGACAGAGAGACAGAGACAGAGACAGAGACAGACAGACAGACAGACAGACAGACAGACAGAGACGTGAGAGATAAAGGGATCGTACTGCATGAAGAGAAAAATATGTCTCAGCTTCTGGGCATCCCTACTCAATCCAGATAAAAATTAGGATTGACCAATTTTTTCTTCTTCATCTTGTCCTTTGAGATCCAGCTCCGATAGAAATAGTCAGCCTGACCCAGCTCTACACTTAACCTACCATTCACAAGGGAGTATGATGGTATTCATTGATATCGCCACTTCAGCTGCTACCCGACACACACTT
This sequence comes from Spirodela polyrhiza, assembly GCA_024713555.1. Classification (NCBI taxonomy): domain Eukaryota; kingdom Viridiplantae; phylum Streptophyta; class Magnoliopsida; order Alismatales; family Araceae; genus Spirodela; species Spirodela polyrhiza. The sequence goes on along the minus strand of CM046533.1, from coordinate 6,374,491 downwards.
TTGGAATAGGATCCGTCGGCCAACTAATCCCAGAAGAGATACTCACCTGGTACGCAGTTACAAGATGAAATTGCCGATAAATTCGGAAACTACAATTTTATGCGAATTTTTTAATGGTTAGTAATTACAAAAATAATTTTTGATTTGAGAGAATCCAGATGATGTCTCAAAATAGATGTGATTTGATTGGATACATGGCTTTTATTGACTATAGCCTCTCAGTTTAATCTCCTACGTTTGGAAGGAACGGAAAGGATATCTGGTGACTTGCTAACCCATTCCTACTGCACCGTTATCCGGTTTTTCTTGCTGCCAGCTTACGGTAATACTTACTATCAGTTGCGATGATGTATTTCCCCGTCGGGATAACGGTGCCAGGAAAAACTCAGTCTGATCTTTGTACGAGCGGATTTGTGAATAGTAAGATAAAATTTGAAATATAAGAAATAATATCATATTTATACAACTGCAAGTCTCTCTCTCTCGCTCTCTATCTATCTATCTATTCTTATTTTATTGACGTCTGAGGTTAACTTATCCTAGTTGTTCCAACACGGTGTAAGAATGGTTGGAAACTAATTTTTTAGCCTTTCCTCGAAGCATAGACAAGGCACTATTGAGGAACACCTTGGCCTTTGAAATCCCACCCTTGCTTAGTTGGTAATATGATGAGTTTTTATTACATTGTTATTAACCTAGATACAAATATATTCCAAAACCAGGGGGCAGTGGTCTTTCCGTTACGCCTCACAAAAGATATCCAAAACCTTCCATGTGAAACCGTCACATCATGGATTATTTTTCACAGAGAAGGGCTCGGCATGTGTGAGGACGGTTCAATGGCTCCTCTTGGACCATTTTTCACGGAAATGGACGATCATGTTAGAGTCGTACGTCTATCCTTTCTCAGTCTCTCCCTCCTACCTCGGGGGGCTCCTACACTTCTATGGAAAGGGACGCCTAAGACTTTTGTAAACTGCCATTTTCCACCCAGTTCTTCTCTCCTCTTTCTAATCTCTCTCTCTCTCTCTCTCTCTCTCTCTCTCTCTCTCTCTCTCTCTCTCTCTCTCTCTCTCTCTCTCTCTCTCTCTCTCTCTCTCTCTCTCTCTCTCTCTCTCTCTCTCTCTCTCTCTCCCTCTCTCTCTCTCCCCCTCTCCCACCCCCCTCCCCCAACTCCCCTCCCTCCCTTTTATCTTCTCACCTTCACCTTTCTTTACACGGTATTAGAGCCATCCTACTCGACAACACATCGGGATATGGTTGCATCTTTCAGCGTGAGTCTTTATTTTTTCTGACATTTTTATGTGACAACTATCTCGTATTGAGAACTTAATTTATTCCCGTTCTAAAGAACAATGGTTGTATGTCGGCGGTCGATGGTGAACTGAGGAACGTGAGGGGAAGGGGGCCGGAGGGGGACCGATCGGTGTATGGGGAGAAAAAGAAAATACAAAAAAACATCGTGACGTCCACATTATTAATAGTCAACTGGAGCTCCTCTGACTTTAACTCGAGGCGTCATCGTGACGTCCATCGCGCTCTCATGTTCTGGGAACCCAGCATCCGTGGGCCCCATACGGAAGACCGTATGGAAGCCTTCCTCTTGCGATCTCCTCAAACGTGGAGCCATCCAGCAGCAGCACGTACCCTTCTCCGTCCTTGCCGCTGACCAGGGTTATGACCACACCTGCGAGTCACGAATAGCCGGGGTGGGTGCTAAGACTGAAATCTCAGGCAATTGGACGCAGCCAGCGGCGAGACTCACCCTCGTCCTCCCGGGCGGCGCCCGGTCGCTCTACGAACAGGGGCTCCGACGGCACGGCGCCTTCCTCGTGCCACGTCCTCGCCGTCTTCTCCACGAGATCGATCTGCAGGAGCAAGGAGAGGACGGTCAGCTAATAAGATTTGGACGCCGTAAAAAGTGAAGTCTTCCTCCCTCACTTTGGTGAGTGTGTTGGGGAAGTTACAGGGGCGCTTGGCCCCGCACGCGTATGCGTATCTGTACTTCTTCCCCGTGTATTTGCGGTTGATTGAGCACATTTCCATGCCCCGGCCATGGTGGTCCGGGTCCAGCGCGGTCTCCAGCACCCCCCGCGGGGTTCCGTCTAGAGGTATCCTAAAGCGTCCGACCCTGCGAATGCCAATCGATACCTTGCGGATGGTTAGGGAGAAAGGGAGAGAGAAAGAGAGAGCGAGAGAGAGAGAGAGAGAGAGAGCTTCAGGAGAGAAGGGAGGGTACTCTACTCTCGTTCACCTTGCGTCTGGTAGGGAGTCCACACCCGTAAAGGATCGGAGATTCTGCAGTGTGAGCTTTTCAAGGATGGCGGGGTTGGCGTTGTGCTCGCAACAGTCGGCGACGATCGCCACCACCCGGCCGTCCCCATTCTCCTCCTCGTAGGCGTTGATGAAGTGGAACGTGAAGCACTGGGGGATCTCCACGCTCGCCACCTGGCATCAATGGCGTCTACTGTGAAATTTTATGAGCAAAAATTAGCTTGTTCCGTTTACGAGGAGCAGAGAAAAAGATAGAACGGGGTGGTATCTACGCTGACTCACGATGTTACCACTGGCTTTGCACATGACGTGAATGAAGGCGCCGGAATCGGGGTGCCACTCGAACATGGAGAAGGGGGTGTGTGCGGCGCGGAGGATGCCCTTGACGCTGTACCTCAGCGGCATCTCCGGCACGACGACGTAGTTCTCGGTGACGGGGAACGAGTGGACCCATCCTGGCGCCGGTCCTCCGCGGCAATCCACCCGCCCGATCAGCCTCCTCACGTTGCTTCCCGGCTGCATGCGGACGACCTGGTAGCCCGGTCGCACCAGGTCCGGCAACAGCGTCAGGAACTCAGAGTCGGTGACGATCGGGTGGGCGGACTGGATCAGCCACCCAAGGTCGTCGTCGTACTCGAATTTCCCGATCGTCTCCAGCGTTTCGGGGTCGACCTGGATGGAGCCCTTGATGGTCTCCGTCAGGCAGACCACCCGCCCGTCGCCCAACTTGATTACGCTGATGTTGGCATTGTCCGTCAGCGACGACCCTGAAAACAGGCCAGCGAGCCCGCCGAGGTATCCGAGAAGGTTCTCGGACCTCGGGTTCTCGGAGAACTCACGGTAGCACAATCGCTTGTTCTTCACGGCCGCCTTGTACGCCTCCGACTGGATCTGGCGATGCCCCGCCTTCACCCTTCCTTCGTCGAAGTGGACGCCGACGAGGGTGGCGTATCCGTCGAACATGTGGCCGAACTCGTGGTCTTCGATGTTCCACACTCCCGGCCCGTTCCTCAGGTACGTTCCCTTCTGAAAAACCGTGCCGAGTGAAGCCCCGTCCAGACAAAAAAAAACCCTAAATTCTACATAGATTTATAGAGGGAGGGAGGGAAAGAGAGAGACCGGCGCAGCGGAAAGGCACCGAAGGATGAGCTCTAGAGATGCTTACCAACCATGGAGGAATCTGGCCTTCGACCACCAGATCGCCCTCCCAACTCTCCTGCTGTATGCTGGTCCACACGGCGAGCTTCCCCTCACCGTCGCGGCTGATACTAGGCGCCGGTTGGGCCGACTCGAGGGCCCGTGGGTCGGGGGCGGCATGGGGCGTCGGCGTAGAGGCGCGACGGGGGGAAGGGAGTCGCCGGCGCCGGTCGAGGCCGAGTGGATCCGCTGCTGGAGGTGGGAAACGGGTGGTGGGAGCAAGACAGGCAGAAACTAAGGGCGCCATGACTCGAAGAATCCGAGGGGAAGAAGCTCCGGTCGGTCGGCCAGCAGCTCAGCGGTGCAAGCTGTGTGGATGCTGCGAGCTCGCGTGCCATTGGAGGGATATGTAGACCTCCCAGGGAATATCCCCCACACGTCTCACGTTGGTCAAACGGGAAGAGATCCAAGTGGGTCGTGGACTACCCACTCGACCGAATGACCTGGCAGCCTCTGTCGGTCATGGGGCCTGCCACAAGTCGTAGGTAATCGTATGGACTTAACCTGTTCAATTATTGGGCCGGGTCACCATCAATACTGCGGGCCGGTGGTCCACTCTCGTAGTGTAGAACCAGGGGCTTAAGGTTTTGCCTTTATCAGGCAGGCTTTGCTGCTCGCCCTAGAGGTGGGAATGCCGTCACCTTCGGAAACTCGCCCCTCTCTCCCGTTGGCTACCGCGTCTCAGGCCGAGACCTCCCCAAAGTCGGAGACCCTGACGCTTCCTTTCGAGTCATCATCGAACATTGTCAGGATCCTAATCTCCCCTGACGGTAATTTCCTTCTTATAATAGAAGCCCGACGATGTCCACATCGCCGCCGGCGTAGGCAAGCTCTTCGAGATATGGCGACCCCCAGATTTCTGAAAGGAGTTTTTCCCTTTCCAGTTGCAGCACACTTTCCACGACTATGTTGATGCTGTGACCGCATTCGATTGGAATCCCGACTCGCCGCATCTTATCGTCGGGTTGACGGACCTCACAATGAAAACAACAAAATGGTATTGTTCCCTAGACATAGGGATAGGATTGTTAGTGTCTTTTCTATGCTAAAAGGAAAATTAATGCTGTCTTTTCTAGGTTTTGTAAGGTATTTCAAGGAACAAAAAATAAATGTCTCAAATAGTACATAATTGAAATCAATTTGACGATAAATTGTCTAATCATTATACAAAGAACTTGCCTTAAGAATCATTCAATACTGTATCTAAAATCTTTCATATGACATATTATAAGTATCTTCTAGACATCAGGACACGTCATTTTTAATTTTCTCAAGGTTGAAAATCAATCTTCTACGTATCTAAAATCAATCTTTATTATACCTTGTAACGTGGTATACTTTAGCATATAAGGATAGTCACCATGTACTCTCATTGATCGCCATCTTTTCCAAAAAATTACCTCTTCAACAAGACATTCTTGAAGTCATTGTCTGATTATATTAAGATGTCACCGCCTAAAATCAACTCTAAAAATTGCAGTGGATTCTTGTAAATCAGATCTTACAATAAGTTTTTAACCCCTCTCTTATTGAAGAGACTTACACATATGCCTCTTCACTAAGATTGATTTTGACATCATAAACTTCGTAGCATGATTTTGATATAGATGGAGTTCATCAGATATCTTAAAATTCACGTCATTAGTTTCAAATACTCTTTTCTGAGATTGCTGATAAAATTACTAACCACAATAACTGTGGAATATCTATTCTTAACAAATAGTTATAACTGTGGAACATCTTCTTAATGTAAATCATTTTTAAATATCCATAGTTATTCCTTCTTTGGGTCTTTATGAGTTTCCATTCTAAAGTTCTTTTTTGCTAATTTCACATCCTTCATCTCAAATTACTTACTCAATAAAGATTTCAACTTCCTTATATGATGTATAATTTTGATAACAATGAAAATATCATCTACATAGAACATTGCACAAATTTAAGGGCTATCTTCAACTAATTTTATGTCTACATAAAAATTAGATAAAAATTTAGTGTATCAAATCTGTATTATAATAGAGTCAAATTTCTTATACTATTGCCTTAGGTATTACATAAAATTATGAAGCAACTTTTCAACTTGTAGATAAGCTTCCATGTGGGAATAAAATTTTCATTTAATTTCTCCTCATCATGTCGTGTTGTACAACCATAGTCAACATTATCGTGATTGATGTGTGCTTCAACACAAGAAAAATATGATTGTTGTCAATATAAATCTTTATTTTAATTGTGTTTTGTCTTTTATAGATGTACTTTTTTTATTATTTGAAAATCCACTTGCATTCAATAGTCTTCTTCTACTTTGAAAGTACAATCTGATCTTGGGTCTTATTTTTATACGAAGACTCCTTTGTTTATAATATTATCCTCAATCATTGATATTTTTGCTTCCTATTAATTACATTTTAGGAAAAAATATATCTCTTTCACTTTTAATTAAGACAAAAGATGAATAATTTTCAATCCATACCTCAAGGTTGCTTTCATATTTGCCTAATCCTTTGAGTGAAAATATCATCAACCTCTCCCTCAATTAAATCAGCTTTTTCGATTGTAATTGAAAATTTGTCTCTTCTATGTACTCGAAAGTTTTCCTTGTTGAAAACCTCATTCATTGATGGTTATACCCATTATTAATCAAAAGATTTTTATTGAAATATTCATCAAAAACTACATCCCTACTAATTATAATCATTTTAATTATTTTTTTCCTAAAATTTATATACCTTCACATCATTTATGTACTCCAAGAAGATACACTTCATAAGTTTTGGGTCGAGTTTGGATATATCATCATATAGAAAAATCTAAGACATCCAAAACATCTATAAAGTTTTATCCACTTCTTTATACTTAACATTTTTTCCTTAAGATGATTATCAGGTGACCTATTAATTTTGTAAATCGTTATGCTATCAGCCTTAGGTCAGAACTCCTCTTATGCCTGTCACGTAAAGGGAGAGTTTGCAGTCACTGTCATGCCCTAACTCCCATCGAGATCATTGCTGCCACCACCATGTTTGACTCTACTTCTGCCTGTCATGCAGGAGGGGAGCTCGCAGCTACCGTCGTGCTTGGCTCTGTCTCTGCCTATCATGTAGGAGGGGATCTCGCAGCCATTGCTGTCATTGTGATACCATTTGCCATGCCACCGCCAGTGTCTTCACCTATCGAGTGGAGGGACTGGCTGGCACCCGTGCCCTAGCTATTGGGGTTCAATCCTCATCTCTGTCCTCATCTCTTCTCTTTTAAACCTTCTATCAAATGGGTGGGGGTATTAGGGCTGATGTAATCAACCTAGTATCAAGCCCAACATTCTTCTGAAAATTGTAATAATAGATGTCTACTATCAATTAAAAATATTTCTCAAGATAACTACCTTGGATGTTTCAAGTTAGTACAAATTAAAACATTAAACAAATATTTCTCAAGAATGTTATTCAAATGAAATAACTTTGATGAAACATGGTCAGAATTTTATTTTTTATTTTCTATTTAATATGATTGGATGTTTCTATTAATTAATGTAATATTTATTATATTTTTCATCTGATTAGTATAAAAAATTTGGTATTATCGATAGGAAGGTAAATGGATTTATATCTTCATTGGGAGTTTTTGTGATAGTTAAAAATTAGACTTTTAGTAGTTAGACCCTTCTATTTCGCTCTACTTGGAAACCAATTGTGTATATATATAAGTCTTACTTCAGCTATGGCATTGCTAAACTTCACTCTTTTGGTACTCTCTTCATACCCTTGGATGAATTCATTGAAGTGTTAGTATGGGAAATATTGATAGAAATAGCAAAGCAGACTTTCGCTGCATTCAATGTGTGAAACTCTTAAGTAATCTTTTCTTGCTTGGTTGGGAGTTTTGGGGTGTTTTATTTTTCCGTTCCAGAAAATTAAACAAATATCTGACTTTTGGCCAAGAAGAAAATGAAAGGATCAGCTTAGCTCATTGATAGTTGACACATTTCAGGGAGCTAACTTGTTATGGTAGAATCATGTTGACTTGGCTCATTCAATGGGTCGATATAGCCCTGATAAAACTCAGATAAAATTTTTGTTGTAGCTCTAAATTTAGCAAAAAAATTGAGCCTAAACAGATGTAATGGATGTTAATTTATGAATGGTAGGTAGCACCAATAAATTTGGAGTTTCTTTGATATAGTATAATCAACTTATGAGACTTCTTTGTAATGTCATCATTATTTAAAATGGTAAGTAAACATTTCATTATAAACAAATCATTCCATTTGGAGATGAACATTTATACAAAGTCTGTTACATGGGCATGTTAGCATGAGATCATGGCTTTTTAGATGCTTTTAATGTTAATCGTGTGAGCCATATGTCTGAGCGTCTAATAACTTGTGAAAATTATATGTTAATGTGTCATTAAATCATAGAGAATAATATATATTTAAGAATTATTTCACAAGTTAACATGTTAACTATTTTATTTTTCATTTTAATGAACCTCTTGAAATATTGATTTAAATTGATATTTTATGAATAAAAAGAAAATTGATGACATTTTATTTCATATTTTGAAGCTTAATTCTCATTTGGTCTATTTTTTAAAATAAAATTTTATTGTGCTGAATTTTTATAATTTTTAATGAATTATTTATATTTAAATAAGTTTTCTAGAATTTTTTGAATTAAATAAGAATAAAAAATAATTTAACAGGCTCACCTATTAGTGGGCCTATGTGGGCCCAAGATCTCATTCATCTAATGTGTTTCTAGTGTCATAGATTTAACAAATATAAGAGTGACATGTCACCAAACCATGATTATCTAACAACATACAAGTGGCCAGTCACCTATTGATTATTGTACATCGCACGAATTGCATAATTCTCAGCTTGACATGTGGTGAGGACACATATGCAAATATCAGTTATCATTTGATAAATTAGATATATCACAATATGTATGTAGTTGGACATATTTACAAATATAAATTATTATCTAGTAAAATAGATAATATCCATTATTCTAAGGTGTAATTGTGAGAAAATCTAGAAAAATTGAGAAAAATCTAGAAAAATAAAAAAATCCAAAAAAATCGGAAATAAATCTGTAAAAATAGAAAATCAAAACATAATACTTGATTTTTGGATCTGGAGAATAAAAAGGATAGAAGAGGGAGAGAAGGCATCTTTTTTTTGAGTTTCTTTAAGTTATTTTTTAGAGAAAATAATTTTTCTTCTTTTTCATGCGAAAATAGAATTCCAAGGAATGCACCGTTGATTTTTTATTATTCTCCTATACCCTTCTCACCTTAAATCAATTCTGTTGAATTGGATGTGGGATTAAGAAGTGCTACCTAGAGTTCGACATCAAGCCATGCATTCTAAGGGTTATAAGTTTGATTTTTAATAATTTTTTTATTATTTTCTTGTTTGATCTACGAAATACATTTATTTTCGTAGCTTTCATCATTTCTTTACTTGTTTATTTTCTGTTTTTATCATTCTAAAGCATATTTTATTTTAATAGAAGTTTTAAATTTGCATCTATATTTATTTATAATTTTATTTCCTACATTACTTTGAATATCAAATTCATAATCCATGAAATAAGAGAATAAGAAGATTTCTGAAAGCTTTCCCTGAAGAAAAAACCTCACTCACCACTATATTCATTTAATATTATTTTTGGTGAATCTAGTTCTATAAATTATTTAAATTGAATGTTGATTCTAATAACAACTTAGGGTCACATCAACGTTATAGTAAATTTAAGGAGACCTTGTCAAGAAGGATGCCTCAAAGTCATTAGTCATTTTAAACATCATATATCAGCTATAACTTTACTGTTATAATGTACCTCCTTTCATCATTCATCTTCAATTCAATTCGAAATGTGCACATAATTTCTTTACATTTGCAAACAAAAATAGGAACATAAGATTTTCTCTTGAAAACAATTTCATACTAACGATATTTGCCGAGACAATTTTTTAATAAATCCCCCATATTCCCTTGAAGAATATGGATTGCTGAACCTTAACTTTTAGGAAAGTTTGTTCTTGTTGACATTTGGCGACTAACTTCCGAATATTGAGTGCCACATTTTTCTTTATCTGTGATGTGAAGAAATAAATTGTTGAGTTATGAGAAGAGTTCATCTTCAGAAAAACATTCTCTGCAAGAAGCATGCTAGGTGTATGCATACTTGTGAAATCATATGTTTTTGGTGTTGTTCTTTTTCTTACAGCAGACGGAAGAGATGAGGATTACTCTCATTCTTCTTTCACCCTGCCCGAAATATTACGGATTTGCCCATTTCCATGTCAGCAACTAATACGTTCCCATCCTGGTGCCTTGATTTTTATAATTGCCTTCTTATTTTCCTCTTCTGCTAGTCTATTCTGGTCATCAAGGGGGCCAAAAACAGAAGGTATGAACACCCACGAGCAGACTGCACCATTACAACATCATTGGCGGGTTGAACACTGTCCACATTCATTAAGGTGCACTGTGTGGCAAAGTGAAACAGCTTGCCATGGCTTGCCCTCGATTTATTCTCTTGGAAATTCAAGACATGCTTTCCATGCTCGCAAATTGAATAATATATCATGGGCCTTCACTTTATTCTATATAAAAGATGAACTGCTGCCATTTTTGTCCCCGAGGAACATGAATTCTACTTCCGTCCATGTATAAATTACCACATGCCTTTCATCAGAAATCTCCTTCTGTGTTCGACTACCTGTCAGTGGCTTTCCATTTCGATCTCGCAAGTTGAGAAGCTGAGATTTGAATGCCATAATGGGTTTTGACAGGGATTTTACACAACCAGGATGTGACGTTTTCGACGACCAAAGATCATTTGTATCTTCATGAAGAGACGAGGTTGGACTTAAATTTGGGAACAATAGAATAAAACTTGTGAAAAACAGGCTTCTGTGCCCGGCAATGAAACTACTAAAGTTCGGTCCTGAGATTTCGCAACCTCACCGACCCATTTGCAAGGCCCAGCGCTCTTGGGCCAAAGTCGGGCTCACCATCATGGTTTAGCCCCTTCGTCGCCGAAGTTCATAGGTTGGGCCCTCGGCAATGGGTGCTCATGTGCCGGCATGTGCCGTGCGGAGGCCATGCCGAAGCTTCGCGGGAAGTATCATATGGGCACGTAACAGAGGCCCCGTGCCCGCGAGCAAGGGAAAGGGCCCAGAGGCCCCGCTATGGGAGTAGGGCGGCAGGTAGCCGGGGTAGGGTAGAGGAGGAATCGCATCATCTTATCTTTTATGTGGTGAAGGGTTTCCGGTGCTGTATCGGGCCTGTTTGACTACAGTTTGTCGGGGTCACTTGCGGTAAGAAAATATCAGGAGGAATTATGGATGTTAGATTATCCGCTCCAGCAATTTGCCGTCAATAGGGATTTTTAAAGCTACAAGTTGTCTTTTTATTACCAGAGACGTGACGGCAAGCAGGACTTAAGACTCTAACATCATACAGAATACTTTAAAAGAGGGGAAAAAATTCAATGGGAGAGTACGGGAAGAACAGGTTCTTAATAGCGTATTTCAGTCTCCCTTCTGAACTCCTACTCTACCTAGACTGGAGGAACATTCAAAACTATCTCCCAATCATCAGATCGGGTGAAGAGACCCAGCTCACAAAACATGAAGATTCCATCGTCTTGATGGCATCCGGTCCTAGAATCGGACGAGGACAAGGGAAGGTGAGGGGAACTAAATGCCTGTGGGGAGAAACACAGGAACAGGCTGGTGCTTGTCCCCAAGGGTGACGCTTCCCTAGAGACGAGATACAGGACGTCATCCTCGGGCTCTTTCCTCTATTCAACGTGAAGGAAAGCATGGTAGATTAGGCGGCTGGGGACCCTGCTTCGGCTAGATAGGCTAGGTTTTGTAGTTCGTCGAAGTGTACTCGTTTAGAATTTGGTTTCGGCTGCAGTGCGCCAACAACTAAGTAAATATGCAGAGGTATTAATTCACAGACGGCATCTCATGGAAGACGTGGACCCGATCACGCGTAAGCACCTCTGTAACCAGAGCTGAGTCCGGAAATTTATGGGTCCCTGGTCGTCCCCACGGAAACACACAGCAGACACTGATGTGAGGTTTCAGCAGACCAGGTTCGCTCCTGTTTCTATCTCATATCGCCGCCATCCATCCACCTTAGAGGAAAAGTTTTGTGGACTTATTGAAGGCTGTGGACAGAGCTGGGTAAGGACGGACTACAGCGTGCCCTCTTTTAATAGATTTGGGTCACAAAATTAAGATCTAGAGGACGAAGAGGCTAAGTTCAGGCTGAAATTCTATTTTTTTTAACGTGACTATAGTATGGTCTTCGTAGGCGGTCACCCATCATTTGGGTGCATATCAATCTGGACTCATCCTGCAGGGCCGACATTCTAAAGGGGGTCTCCTCCAGCGGATCATTTTAGGACTTTTATCCAAGTACGATACAACCTTCACTAAGTGCTGACTCCGTAGATCAACCGAGAGAACGGGCTCTGACGTGAACTCTTGAAGCTCAGACGTGCGGCTCATGCACTCGATGAATAAGAGAGACAGACAGACAGACAGAGATATCGTACTGCATGAAGAGAAAAATATCTTCGAGTGTCTGAGCACCAACTCAATAAGGTTAAATGCTAGCATGGACAAAATTTTCCTCTTAATTTTATTCTTTGAGCTCCAGGCCAAAGAGGAAAGTCAGCCCGACTAGCTCTACATTTACTCCTGCTATTCCTACCGGAGTTGGATGGTACCCATTGATATCGGCGCTGCATATTAAATGGAAGGAGCTTTAGCTGTTCCCCCAGACGCACTTTGGAATAGGGAACGTCGGCCAACTAAATCGGGAAGAGATATTCACCTGGTACGCAATTACGAGTTAAAGTTACCAACAAAATTCGGAACTAAGATTTTTAAGTGGATTCTTTAATGGTTTGTAGTTAAAAAAAATAATATTCGATTCGAGAGAATCCAGGTGATGCCTAAATCTAGACATCGATTGAAGGGATACCAACCTTTAATCGATGTCTCCCAGTTTTATATCCCTCCTTTGGAAGGAACGGTGGGATGAAGTATTTCAACCGTCGGGATTTCAAGCCCCCACACCTCGGATTGTGGAAGCATCCCCGATTGCGAAGCAGTAACTTCTGACGTAAAAATTAAGTATGAGATAAAAAAATGATCTCAGTCTGATCTTACTGCGGCACCTTATATTGCTCCATCAGAGCACGGACAGTGCTCTGATTGAGGGAGACCTTGGCCAGACCCAGACTTTTAAACAATACCCTTGACTGCTCAACAAGTAATCTGATGAGTTTTTACTGCACCTCTATTGACCCAGACGCTGAAATACACAGTAAACCACGAGTCAGTGGCCTCTCCTGTACGCCAATCCCAGGCTGAATAAAATATCTAATCTTTGGTCTCTCTTCCGAGAGGAGAACAAGACGTCGTTTTCTTTTTAAACCTGGACTCCTTCGTCTCTTGCGGAAGAGGATAGGCCCACACGTAGACATTTGTCCCGTTCAATCATCTAATCAGCACTGAACGCGCATCTGGCGCCCCTCCCTTTACGAGGCTGTAAGGTAGGATTATCGCCAACGGTCTTCGGTAAAATATAAGAGGTCAAAGCATTTCCAACGTATTCCCTCAGCGCGTCCTCTCCGTCGGGTTCCCACAATGTCGAACGATGGGACGGACAGACCAGGCATGGACGGTAGTGCAGAAGGAACGGCCGCTGTAAAGATGTGGCGCACGAAAGCTAATGAACTCCAATTTCGGGCTCCAAAGGGTCTCTATCTACTACTGTACGGGTTTAGGGTTTCTTCCCGTCTGACCGAACGTTTTTTCATGTACGCCAGCCTGTTGCAGTCCAGAAAGCATTTGTGGTCGTTATTTCTCAAAGCGCAACGAGTTGTGCTCCTCGCAGTTAGATCGGTAACTCCAGCAGATGTGGTGATAGGATGAGTCTAAACATGTCATTAGAAATCACCTTGCCGTGGAAGATTTCTCAGTACCGCTATAACTTGAATCCAATGTGCTTACGCTGAGTATCTGATGGCTTTCACGTTGACCTACGTCCATTTTAGTGAACAAACTCCTGATTTTATTTTATCCGGCCTGTAGTAACCCTTCTCATGAGCCTGAGAAAATCCTCCGTCACTTCAATGCAAGGCCTCTTTTTTAGAAATTCTAGTCCCCCAAAATTAGTAATTCATCCTATCCATTGAAATTTCCTGGATATCTAAAATTACGCATTTACTTCTCAAGATAGATAGAGACCCATTTCTGACATATCTTCAAGGTGCCATTGTTTGAACCTCAACACCTCCCCCTCCTACCACGCACAAACTCTGTCGGAATTTCTAATCCAAAGCGCTCCCTTGCCAGCTCCTACACTCCTTTCTATCTCCCCCTGATACAATTGGCGACGAAACTCCCCACTTACGCCACTAATTTTCGTCACTTTCCCAAGGTTAAAGATTTAGAGGAAAATTTACGCATACAGTTTAAAATGTCAACCTCATCGGCAGATTAGTAACCAGAAGGAAGATTATTTTCGGCGATCTTCTATGTCTATCAATGAATTAATGCATTTATCAAAATTTTACGGGAACTGCAACTGAAAGAAAATTTTCTTTGTAATGCTTCTTACCGTCCAACATAATCGGTTGCCTCACTAACCCCGTACATGACAACCCAAGGAGCGGAGAAATGGCGAGGCGTCTGCCGTGTATCATATTCTAGCATTGGCTTAGACTGGCTGTGGTTGAACCTCATGCAATTAGTAACGGACGTATATTTATGCTTTATAACCCGCAGCAGACGACGTCGATCTAATAGACAATTCAATGCAACCCAGTTTTTTATTTCCCATAGCAAGGTACTGGGGGAGGGTTGAGCCGAGTAAATCTTATGAATTAAGAACTCCAGCCTTCCAAAGCCGGTAATAATTCCAACGAGAGACTGACAAGATTAGATAAAGGTAAGCGAACGGAATGAAATGATGCATTCTCACTGTGGAGATAGGAATTATTAGGTTTAGACTATGATTAAAGTTAATGATCAAGTGGCTGGAGGAGTTAAACACGTTATACTAGTCCTCCGGTAAAGTCATGCAGCGGAACAGTGACTGACTGACAGGCTTGCTGGATCATCGGCGCGTGCCCTGACTCTTTCCTAGTGGTTATACGAGGGGAGATGCGCATCCGAGGATGGCATCACGTGGGCGGTTTTTATGCCAGGAGCTAGTGATGAAATGGCACGTGCGACACAGCGGCGCCGCTGTCTTCTTTCAGCGGGACCAACTCCGCCACGCCTTAAGGTGAGGCGGGGTTCGTCTCGACTCTCGGATAAAGATAAAGCTCATCTTGGGTTGAGTTGTAGGTACGCGTACCACAGCAGGTAAGAGTAGAGAAACCCCCGTAATCCAGCGTCTAATGTTAGACACCCGCATGCATGTGCTTGCTGAGCGGCTTATCGGTATCAAAACCCTGCAAAAGGGCAGTTTCGGGGTCCTGCAAGGATCAGACGAACACAAAGCAAATGTCCGACAGCTGAGATGATCATTGACTTAAGACGTCCGTTGAATGAAATTCGCAAGCTCACGCGAGAGGCCTTGCATCCCAACCCTCGATATCATATTTAGATCTTTCAGTAAGCGTACTATTGTCAACGCCTTTCTTAATATTTATGTTTGGTAAAGTCACTCATATAAAACAACCTTATTGACCATAAAAGCCGAGCCGTCCGCCGCTGGGGAAGAGCACTTACGATCCCCACATTCGTCTGAGCACAAGTTCAAATAACCACCAAGGTGAACATTTGGCGCGGAGGATCGGTCTCCGTAACAAAGGAGTTTAATTGAAGCTGTCGATAGAAACAGGGTTTACACATAACAATGAATGGGTCGTCGCTTGTACGCCACCCGGTTTGTACTTCAGCTCTTGCGAGTCACATATATTGTTGCACTCAATTTCGGAGAGCAACTATTAAGCCGAGGCTCGATGCGTCCCCACGAATCTGGCCACAACGCAGCCGTAGTTAAAGAGAACGTTAGACCTGCCGACTGTCCCCTCCATCTTCTGTCGGCAGTGCGTGACCACGTGTCGGCGCGTACGGTAAGTGAACGCCAAAGCTTCGTACGACAGCATCCATAACAGTCTCTCAGACTGGTTATGCTATCCATTTATTATCGATCAGTTTTGAATCGAATGGTTCAATCCTTTTGCATTAATATTAGAGATCAATATTTTATTCCATTACTGTGCATGCCCTATTATATGGTTGATCTAATGGAGCCAGTAACAGTGAAAGATCATGAGAACAGTGTTGCAGCCGGTGCTGTTGTGGAGTGAGCCAATGTCCTTGAGGAATGGCTTCGAAAGCATTCTATAAAGATGGTAAAGCTGCGTAAAGTGTGTCGCAGATAACTCTTCATATTATATTTTTTTACGAACAAAAACAGAACTGAAGACTCCGCGCTGCCATCACCAAGCAGATTAGACTCTCTACTGAAACCTTTGAATAATCTAGATTCTAAACCCACGCGTTACCTAAGCTGGTATTCTTTTTCTCGTGGACATACAGCATCTTGCTCATTTTAGATCCGACTATTCTCTGTTTTAGGTCCTTTAATGATTATTTGTGCCTTGTCTGTGACACTGCAAGAAGACGCGCTGTCACATATAATGAACTTTGGAAATGGGATGAGCACGCTGTTCTCCGAGCTCTGGAAAAACTCGTTTATTAGGCACCATCCACCCTAGCATCCCACATTCCACAGACTTATAACCATGGTTTGATCGCCATTGGACGGTGCTGATCAGGACCAAGCCTCCCATTTGTATGAAGACCCTGCACTTCATGAAATCACAAGTCTGATGAAGAGAAGTGACCGAGACGGGTCCTGAGATCTCAGGCCTTAATTCGCGGAGAAAATCTGTGAGATAAGTCGAGGCGTAACTTCACGAGATAGAACATTTAAAATTATTTCCTGCAAAGCTTACTCTTTATTCGATCGGATGCCAATATGCGATACAGACTAGCTAATGTTTTTCATTAAAACTTATTCATGGGGATGTTTGGCCTCGGAGACAGTGACCTTATATCTCTGTAGATCTGTAATGGTATCAATTCACGGGGAATCTCATGGAAGGTGTGGAACAGATAAACTGGCTTGAGTTTCTCCTTCTTAAGGACCAAATTCCAGAACTGACCGTATGAGAAATGCATGGGCCCTTGCCCGTCGCCGCAGCACGTCCAGCGGAAAATAAGTTACGATCTGTGAAGAGAAAGAATAGCTCCGGTAGACGCCGTTTTCCATCTCATTTGTGTTTCTATGCACTTAGAGGCATGATCCGATAAGATACTGCCCTGCCGTCGGTTCTTGCGTTTCGACTTTTCTTTTCAAAGCCCATAGGATATACTCAAATAAGATAGACGCTAACAAGAACATTCACTAAGACGGCCCCTCATGGCCCGTGAAGAATTGATGGAGATTTCCAGTCTATGGGGTGTTCATTGCCTTGAAAGATGGCACCCCAATAAGGAGTAATTTTTTCGTTTGGTATGGGTCTAAGTAGGAAATAAAGAGGTTATCACTGTCTTCTCAACCAATGACAATTCCATTTGTATCAAAATGTGTTTTTATAGTTCCTCTTGGGGTTCAAATACTACACGACAACCTCAATAGATATGGAATCCGAATCCTTCTTTCTCCCAAGAGAAAAAATGTGAAAGCATACAATTCTGACTAAGAAAATAACTATTTTTAATTATTTTTAGAATTTGGGAGTAGGATAGTTTTGTTTGCACTCACAACGGGAATGGTTGCTTCACGCGAAAATTTAGAACCATTAACGCAATAAAACTCTTCCTCGTAAGGAACGTAACACTTCATCGCACATCTTATTAGGCTGAGCTTCGCATGCTTAACAATCCCGAATCTCCCTAAAGATCAGGAGCTTCCTTGATCGCTTGCCCTCTGGTTTTGTTGACGTAGGCTGGAAGCCCTGAAGAAGCCTGGGCATCAGCATCAAGCGTGTAACTGTAGAGACCCTGTTGGCATCGAGGACGTCTTACTCAGGCCATCTCCAGTGGGATCGATCGGGATCCTGTTCCTAAAGGAGAGTCATCAATGGAGAGTTCCCCCCCCCCCCCCGGTGTCCCGTCCCCCCACTCTGGATAAAAAATCTGAATTTTGCATTATTTCCATTCATATGGTTCTATATTCCTCATATCTCCCGTTGAGGAACGAGGGCTGGTTGATACCTCCCTTGCCTTCTAGAACGTGCCACAAATATACTTAAGAGATGCCGGGCCCGCCTTCATTAAAAGAAAAACCAATGCGCCGTAGCGAAAAGTTGAGACGGGCACGTGCATGTCCAAAAAAGTGTCATATTATAAATCATTGTACAGAAAAAAAACCAATATGACGGATATTTTGAGAATTGGGAAAGCCCGTGAGTCGGTCAAAAAACTAGTATCACATTATCTATAAAGACATTACCAAAATGTAACATTTACCACATCGTAATCAGAAGGAATTTCTAAGTTTTTATGGCATACGCGCAGTGGTTATGGAAAATTCCTATCGTGATAAGGATGTAAAGGCGTCAGTCACACATCATATTGGTCCCTGCTGGGCCCGACCCGTGGCAGTAGATGGAGGTGCCGACAGTCGCTTTCCGCCCTCCCCGGGACAGAGTGCAGCGACCCCCACCCACCATCCATTCTTTGAGGTCACCGACTCCCCCAGCCTCCGATCCAGATATGGAAACCAGACTGTGACTGCCGAACAGAGGCGAAGGACATGAAGTTCTTCTCATTATCCCACCTTATAACGTTGAACACAGGCATCCTTATGTACCCCAGCCCATCGCGGAATGGTTGAAGTAAGTGCAGTAATGGGGTGCAAGGAGGAAGGCGATATCTTGGAGAATGGTCTCTACTCTAATCAATTGCTTACAACTGGGAGCCTCCTCGTCCCATGTCCACTCATCAAGGAGCGTTCATATAGGCTACCCAGCGAAAACGTCGGGCTTGGGCTCAGAGAGCGAGGGAGAGACAGATAGACAGACAGGGACAGGGAGAGACAGAAAGGAGGGGGGGTGGGCTCTACCTGTTGTCCCTCATCTCTATCTCACATTCCGACCCTACCTCTTCTGTATTGCTAAAACGTAGAGTCGGCGCTCCCCACTTTATCAGGAGAAACGGGTATCCTTCTTGGTTCTGACAGAAACTCCTAAGAGAATGAAGTTTCTGCGTCCTTTTTCATCTCCCCTCCCCTCCCTCGCCCACCCTCTATCCTTCTCTTCTTTCCTATACCCAAAATATACTGACCCATGAGTTACCACGGCCATCCTTCATATCCTCATTAGTTGGGGACAAAGACGTGAAGTTCTTTTGCTGTGGCATTGCCTTCTCACTGAAGGTTATTTAGTTTCAGCCTTTTTCGGATTTAAATCACAGTAATATATGGTCCAAAAAGACGGAAGATTTTCCGAGGTTCTACACTACGGACCAGTTTGTTTCCCAACACCCAACGAAGGATCAGGTCTTGGCACATTTCAGAATCTTAACAACGCTTTCAGACTTAAAATTTTATTCAACTTTATTCAAGACAATCAACGCTTTCAGAATCTGTTTGCTTTATTTTGCCTATATTTAAAGTTTCCAGCTTGTTATAATAATGAGCTTTAAACCAAAGTTGGAGCACTGTCGTCTTTTGTTACTCTCACCTCCTTGCTGGAGGTTGGCACCGCAGTCCAGGAAATGACGCTCAGACAGAATGATAACCGCCATCGCCAGAAGGACCCAAGCTCCCCAGTGTCCCTCACCGTTCAGCTTTCTTTCACGGCCACAAGGAAGTTTCTCGGACCTGTTCTTCATATGTTCCTTTTGATAGTAATGACCTGTACTTCTTCCCTACCTCCCATTGAAGAGAAAACTTGTCGCGGACTAGGTTTTCCATCGCCGGTCATTGAGGAATATAAATAAAATCCCTTCAATGGCCGCGACAAGGCTCGATAGATCGAAGCCAAAGCGCACTCTTCCTTACAAGCCGAAGAAACCTAGAAAACCAGTGCCTTGAAGAGAACGTCTCAGAACAGACACGAGAGAGAGAGAGAGGGAGAGAGAGAGAGAGAGAGAGTAATGCGGAAGAACGAGGACCCACTCAGGAACATAGTTCATGAACCGATGCTCCATCTGGCAACTCGACGTAAGGAACCGAACCACTCTTACCCCAGATTTTTGATAACCCAACTGGGGACCTCATCGGAGAGGGCAGCGCATGTGTATCGTCGTTCCAATGTCATCGGTTCAAAAGGGCAAACCCCTGTTGTGCTTCCCGCCGTCGCCAGCTACTAGCCGACATCTACTGGTAGACCTGACACGAATTCTTCCCCTTCACGGCCCTCACCCTCATTACATCAAACCCAGTTTACTTTAAACTGCAGATGGGGGCAGAAATGCCATAATCATTGTTTTCTAGGGGAGAGGGAGTAACTGAGGAAAGCCTCCCCCCACATGGATCAGTTACGAGTTCGCTCGATCTCATTAAACCGTGTTCCCCTAGTCGTATGGCAAGAAATAATAAGCCCATCGGGGCATTACTAGCACGCCGTCGTCTTCCATTGCGGTGGACGATAGAGATCTGCGGGATGGGGCCGAGGGTACCGCCGCGTACAAGGCGACAACAATCGAGGTGGCCTTTTTTTCTTGGTTGTGGAGGTGCTTTGAGTTTCCGCGAGGTTGCAGGTATTGCCGAAGCGTCGTAGCGGACAGGCTCTCCATGATTGCCCTCACGGGCCCATACATGTGCTAGGAGAAGACTTCCGGCCAGGGGGAAGCAGGAGACATGTGGGTAGAGTGGAAAACCCGATTTCAAGTTGCTTGGCTCGGTAATCAACGGAAGAGATGTGAAGAACCATTTGTCAGAAAAATTGCCATATATTTCTCATATCGACTAAAATAATGAACTCATAAAATTCCCATATGCATCCTTGTCATCTACTGCCATTGATGTGCTGGTTTTCTCCAATGTTTATTTGAAATACCCAATGGGGTCTATTTGTGGTAAAATAGTTGACCTCTAGAAGAGGACAGGATCCAGGGGATCCCAACCGCTGACTAACCCACTACTAGTAAAAGTAATGCTAATAGGTATTACAACATTCCTCTCTTTACTTTGCCACACATTAATGGAGTTTAGGCCATCGCTTACTCTGCGGGGTCCCTTGCCACTGCTAAACAGTTGTGATAAGTTTGACGAACAAGCCACACATATACCTTTGGAGTTTGACATAAAAATACTTTATTTATGTGGACTCTAACCATGGTGTACCGAAATAGGTTAAATTTTTTTATTATAATTTCGCATTCATTCATGTGGGAGTCACATTTTGAACAGGGCCATTGGAAACAAACAATGCATGCTTTCAAAGGAAAAGTCAAGAGTTATACATTTCTAGGATTCACTCTCCGAAAACTCATTACTACGAAAGTTCTCGAAGAATGGGATTATTTATTATTTTTTGCATGTGAGCTTTCTACGAATAATATGAGCTGAAGTACTGAGAGACTTTCTTATTGGACAAATGACTTTGAAAGACGAGCTGATGGGATAAGCATTAAACTAATTGATGCCCATTGACGTGCAGAGTACGATCATTGACAATGGTGTTAAAATATGAAACGACGAGATGCAATAAGATTTGCATTAAGTTGACAAATTTCTCCAATAGATTAGTCCCACCCCACCGTCTCAAAACCCGCGGCGGCGCGTCTATGCATGGTAGGCCATCCTTATTCACATCACCTTACTTTCAACGGCGTCACGCCCTACATTACAAATGCCGGACCCAAGGATCCCTTCTGAGACGAGATACTCAACGAAGTCTCCTCCATCCATGGGTTTCTTCTATCTTCGCTTCTCTCCAATGTCGTGTCCTCACTCACTCTCTCTCTCTCTCTCTCTCTCTCTCTCTCTCTCTCTCTCTCTCTCCTCTCTACCCCCCGCCCTCCAAACTCCATGAGCACATGATCTCATGGGAAGACAGGCACTATAATGTTATGCGAGCGTTTTTGGTGGCTACTATAATATACTATTGGCATGGGTTTCTCGTGACTAAGATTTCTATCCTGACGTGAAATTGACAACAATGTCTTTATAGCGGCTAGCACGGTGAACGACACCGATTGTCCGCATTAATTAATGGAACCGGTGTTCTTTATGCGGTCCTAGGAGTACCCCAGGGAAGGACCTAGAAGCCCCTAAGTCGTTAAGAATCCCTACTCGATGATTGTATTAGACTGATTATAACAGACCGTAATAGAAAATAAGAATGGCGACGGTGCGTCCGCTACGTCACTTTACATGCACGGACCCAGGCATGAAACGAGGTAAAGAGTAGGATTTGTGAGGACAATCTATTTGCTCAGACTGTCAAAAGACTCTGAGGCCTTGCCGAGAAGACGGCGATCGCCATGACCGGCTGAAACAGCGGGACGACGTCGTGGAGCACTGAAAGTGCGGCGTCCTCGCCGGCTTGTTCCGGTAGGAACAACCCCATGCCGTGCCGCCGGTTACTCAGACACATGTGACATTGAGAGTGGGTCGCGTGTAGGAGAAGCTCCTCCTCTCTGGTTCCATCTCCTGGAGGATATCCAGATGCAGACTAGTACCGAAAAGTTTACGTTTTTACACGTTCCTTGACATGGGTTTTTTTAGGCGCACGTGCGACGAAGAAATAAAGAAGAAAACCGCATGCTTCATGGAGGGTTTAATTATTTTAAAACCTTGGTGGATCTGTCTAAAGGGAGCTTGGATCCAGCCCCCACAAGGCAACTTGCCCCACAATAAATCCAGCGTCTGTCGATTAAAGCGCTCGTTGACCGCAGCCCATCAATGTCTCAGCCAGCTCATGCATGTTGTCAGGTCGGTCACCGGTACGCATTTAGACCATTTAGCAGCGGGGTGTCCGACAAGTTGACGCCCAAGATTAATGCATTTCCGATGATTTTAGGAGCTCTTTCTGTCTTGCGTAGACAATATATGTAAGTTAGGCCGGTAAACTCTATCGTGACGACAAATGGGAATGTCCTTGATTTCATGGTTGGAACCATTGATATTATCAGATGAGAAAATAAGTCAAAAAACATCCCACTGCGTCGTCCCGTCGGACGGAAACAGACCCTTTTCTGCGGCTTCTAAAAATGAAGCCGCGTGATATAGATTACCTTTCAAGTGGCTGCGGCGTCCAAGCCGGTCTTGTCTAAGATCTGTAGGGAAGAACAGTGGCACAACCTCAGGCCTGTGAAGGGGTCGCGCCGCGGGACTAAGCGGGGCCTTCTCGTGGAGCCACATTTGGACCAGACTCACGGCACCTGGGACAGGGGGGATGGAGCCAAAGGATGAACCAAATGACGTGAACGCCACAGGGGACGTGGGTCTCACCCTCCCTCCCGCAGCGACGGCTGCGGCCCGTCGCCGGAGGCCGGCGGGCCTGGCCTCTCCTCCACCACCGTACGGCCCTTTTCTCCCTAATAAAGGAGATGTGGAGTGTGGGGCACCTCGGATTTCATCGTTTATTCGGACGAAGAGGAGCACAAAGATGCTATTCCCAGAATCAAAACAAAATCTGATCCCCAACTGCGGGGAGAATCGAATTCTTTCGTCTCCAACGTGGACCAGTGTCCCCCTGACCCACCCTTTTTCCCTACTCACGGGTCGCTCAATCCTACACGCCAATGAGCCGCACGCAGCGGACGATCATCATTCCGCCCCTACTAACCTGTTTGTTGGCTCGTTGCCTCTGGCCGACATGGGGCGGGCCCTGTGTTTAGCTCGGAAAGGCTGGCCTCTGTGGTTTAGCTTGGGCGACGCAACGCTTTCATCCCAGCGCGCCACCCCCATCTTCCTCCCCGGGGCTCCCTCCCTCCTACATGCCCATGGCTCTTCCTAACAACTAAATTATTGCGCCAGGGGAATCTCTTTTCAACTAGCTTCTCCAAGGCGGCACAGGAACATCGTGAGAACGCCACGGCTCACGGGAGAAAGTAAGATGACATGGTCGAACCAGGCTTTCTTGTTCTCTTCTTTAGACTAATACATAACGGTTGAGTGTCCCACCTGAAACGTATCCCTCGTCTCCGCCATCGGCAAATGTCAGACAAGGCGCTCAGCCAGCTGTTACCTCACGGAAGTCCCCAGTCCCACCGAGCCCCCCGGCGGCCTGAGTTGGCGACGTCCCGTCCCATCCCCTCCCATCCCGTCGTCATCAAGCTGAGGTTTTCACCCTGTCGATCCCGAGGGGGTGGAAGCAACAGTGCCTGATCAATGGCCTTGTTCTTTGGTCAGGAAAATTTATTTGCGTTCTAATCACCATAGCGCACATCCTGGTTTTGCTTACCATTGAAAACTTTTAATTTTTCTAATCAGACGAATTAAATTCTCAATGAAGTGGTGTACTGTATAATTGTTTTCAGGTTCTAGGAGACGATAGAGTAGTTTTTATCATAAAAAATTAAAAATATAGGACCGTAAAATCTAGATAAACTCTATACTGAGTAGATGTCGCTCCACTAAGAGGTATTACTCCAAGTATAATTCATATATTTTCAGCAGTTAAATGAGATAATTAACACCTTCGCATACGAGGACGCGGACCAGTAATTTCACAGATCTCGATCAGAGTGGTATTCATATATGAAAGTCAACTCTTCCTCTTGTCGGAGTCTTTTTAAAGATACGAAGAAAACTTCACAGCTCTTTTTTTTGTTTCGGAGCATCCAGTTTAAATATTTCCGAATGTCAAACTGAAAGCTTAGCGATTCTTATGGCTATCACCAAACGTCTCTACAAGGAAAAGAAAACAATTTAACATTTTGATGCCACCATTCAGTAGCTCTCTTAATCTTCTTTCGTATTTTCCCTTTTCCTCAAATACCAACTGTTTATCGTGAATGCTCCAGCTGAAATACGAATTTAGACAACTTTTAATAATATTAGGACGGATTTTCAACATTAGAGTGTCTAATAAAACTGTAATATTAGAATGGTGGAAATTATAAAAACTTACTAACCATCTAAAATCATCGTAAAACTCCCAGATTCATTTTCCTCCAATTGAAATATATCATTTTATCGTCTTCTGCAGGCGACGATGATGAAGTGATTATGAACCTTTCTCTATTCACGTTTCCCTCTGAGATGCTCTTCTCTCAGAGTTTATTCAAGACCGGGATTTTTTCACTTATTTCATCCGGAGGCATATGATAAAGCTCAAAATATTTCAATGAGGAAAAAAGGACCTCCCATTTACGATATCACAGAAGAATTTTTTAAAAATTGAAGAATGTCGCGAAAGCAAGCCTAAGCGACACTGTGATCAAATATATGAATTTCTTGTCATAAAAGTAATTACAAAATCTAATAGTACAATCTAGCTCAAAATTAATAGCAATGTTGAAAACGATTAAAAAAGATTCACCCACTGGAAGATTAATATCTCTGGTCGGTGCCTCCGTGGGCAGCCGGTAAGGTGGCTTCTGTGAGAGGGTATGGCTTCACAAGCAACGAAGAAAACAGGAGAGTCAGAGAACACAGCGACTCCCGCACGATACGATAAAGAAAGTATTGAAAGCACACGGCACAGCCCCCCAGTTCAACTAGTTCTATAGCATCTTCCTCTACAAGCGGGGGAAGGGGGACGACGAGGCCCTGAGAAGAATGCCGGCCAACCCACACCTCGAGTTGAAGGGATGTCTTGGGATCGCCGCCAGGCAGGTAAGACGATACGGAGGGGAAGTTCGGGAGAGAGAGAGGCCTTTGACGTAATGGGAGCCCGCCGTCAATCTCTTCCTCTGGTTCGGTCATTTCTTTTGCAGAACTGTACAGTTGATTCAGAGGTGGGACTGATGGCGGATGGCCGACATGCTCACAACAATCACGATGAGACGTTCCGAGGGGAAGAAGGGAAGGTTCACAAAGGGAAGAAGAATGGGGGAGAGAGGTTAAGGAGAGATTGCTTGGAGATTATGGACGGTTGGCTTCCTGCCCATCTATGAAAAAAATTGTAGAAAGTGGTCCGAGGGAAAGCTCTGATCCCTCTAGTAATCCCATAGCGGAGTTTCCAAGCCGGGAGCCTCTGGCACCACCGCAAGCCAGGCTTGATCGGCCAAGGAACCGTAGTCATCGGCGCTCTCCATCCACGGTGGAGAGTACGAAGACCAAGACTCGCCCGATTCGTGGAACACAAACTCGTTGCCCAACTCGGACGGCTCGAAAAAACTCGGGCCTAGCCGGGGAAGCTCCACAATCTCGTCGAGGTCGTCAGAGGTCGGAGTCGTCGCGGAGGACGAGCAGAGGGCGGATTTCGGCTCCATTGCCGCTGCCTTTGCGGCGGCGGCCTGCACGTCGCGCGGGGACAGTGTCTCTGGGCGAGGGAGCGAGTGGGCGAGCTCGGGGAAGTTGAGCACTGCGGCACTGCCCTTGATGCTGAGCGCCGCGACATCGTGTGCGCGGGCGGCCATCTCCGGTGTGGGGAAGGTGCCGAGCCAGATGCGCGACTTCTTGCGGGGCTCGCGGATCTCCGAGACCCATTTTCCCCAATTGCGCATCCTCACGCCACGGTAGACCGGGTGCTTGCTACTGTCCCGGGTCCGCTTGGCGGCCTTCTTCTCGTCAGGGGAGGAATCTCCTGTTGCGCCACTGGACGTCCCCGAAAGAGGATTGTGCAGACTCTGCGACAAAGAGGAAGAAGTGGGGGACGATGGGGACATCGAGCAAGAGCTACTCTCTGGGTCAGAGGAGTTGGGGAGATCGGCGGCCGAAGATGCCATCCCTATTTCTTCGGTCTCCTCCCGTACAGGGCCTGGTGAGAAATATCAGAGGCACCTCGCCGTCTGGCCTTGATGTACTTACAAATCAGGTGCAGTGTACATGGAGGCGATTCGCGAGGGATTAGAGAGAGAGAGAGAGAGAGAGAGAGAGAGGTAGTGGGGAGGGGGAGAATGGGGGATGAGCTGCTAGAGGAGTCAATGCAAGGTCATTGGCTCGGAGATAGTGGGGTGGTTTTCTACTACTGCGGTCTTAAACCTCCTTGAATCTGATGGAGGGAATTGGACATTGGAGGCTTCAAAAGTACATTAAAAGAGATACCTTGCAGAAGGAGGGCGAAACGGAGGACGTTTAGAATCGTCTCATAATAGGAACGTCAGGCAAAAAGTGAAGTTGCCAGGGAACTCTCCTCTCTCGCTCTCTCCTTCTTCCCCTCCCTCCCTCTCGCTGTATATCTATTCTCCATACATGGGCGTTTCCGGCTGGGGAAAGAGGAGATGGTTGCTGGTGAAGTGCTGTGCTCCAGGTAAGGGGAGCAGAGAGCTTCTCCTTGAAGAACCAGGAAGAGCGACACGAAAGAGGGTGAGGGTGAGTGATAAGGGAAGGAGCGATGGCAAGAGAAGGAAACGGAGGGAGATTATGGGGGGGTTTTATTACGAGAGGGGCAAGCGGGCAGTCCAGGATTGAAGGCGACCCGCAACCCATCCGATCATTATCATTTTACAAAGTGAGAGCGAGAGAGAGAGAGAGAGGAGAGGAGAGAGAGGGGAAGGGGGAGAGAGAGAAAGAGAGAGGAGACTAGGGAGAGAGAGGGGGGGGAAGAGAGTTAGAGTGAGAGAGGGAGGGAGAGAGAGAGAGTGAGACAGGAGAGGGAGAGAGACCTTAGCAAAGGGGTTTCTGGTTGGTAGACCCCTCATGGCCAAGGAGGTCGCTGTCTCTCTCTCACGTCCCCACGCTCGCAATAAATATTTGCCTTTTAGCTCTCACCGCGGCTGGCGGGGCCCGTCCTCCCCCATCTCTAGTTTTTTTTCAGCTCACGGGACGCTGCAAGCTCGTCTCAAGCTGTTCTACCTCAGAACGGGAAGACCTCATTGGGCCGGAGAGGAGACGCTCCAGAGCCGACCTCCACGCCGACCGCAAGACCTCCAGCTCAATTATTTCATCCTCTTCTCCCAAGGAGAAGATGACGAGAGGCAGAAAGAGAGATGAGAACAAGGATTGTGATTGGGACGCCCCTCTCTTACTATCCCTCTCACCAAACTGCTCGGGATCCTCCCGACTTGATTACTTTCTGCGCCCGATGGCCAGTGAATTGAATGGACAATGAAATGTTAAAGCTGCCCCTTCCCTGAATATCTTTTCTTATTCGTGGGAATCCGTGGAGCGAAGCCCGATTCATCTACTTCCCCTTCTGTTTTCACTTTCAGTTCACTTTGAGAATGACTGTACTGCAAACGTATTCTCGACCCCCCCCCTTTCCTCTCACGCCATGCGGGATGTCGTGAGCTCTGAAGGACAAACATGTCAGGGCAACAGACCAAGATCCATGTAAGAGGGGAAGATGTACGGGTCTCTGTGCGGGAGAGAATGACGAGTGTGACGACCGTGCAATGGCTAGACTCCTTCGCCGCCCTCAGCCCTGAGGCCCTGGCTGATTATGAGAACCAGCGGACGCGTAGATGTAGCGCATGGAGAAGCAGCACGAGCCTCATGCGAGGTGCAATCGGATTGGGCGTGGCCGCGACAGAGCTGTCAAGCGGGTGAGCTCACAGAGACACCTGCCCTCGGATTAGGATGTTCTCCAGACGAAAGAGACCGCCATCCATCTCCAGCAAATTCCCTTCCTGTGCGGGAGCAAGATCGCCGTCTGTCTTGTGGTGGGCCTACATGGTTAACTCGTTGAAATCTCGGCGACTTCTTCATGATTTTACCGAGGACCCAGGGAAAACGACGAAACCAACGCCCGTGGAAGTTTCTTCATTGCAGTTCTACCAGCGCCGGAGGTCCGAGCGCAAACCATGTGCGGCGGGATGCAAGTCAGACACATTGCCTGGGGACCAGGCTCAAGTTCGGTTGTGATTTTCAGAATCAGCTCTAGCTTCTCAGTCATCCCATCAATTGATTCATCAAAATCTTAACGATAAAGCTTAGCCGCTGAAATATGCTCGCATTTGCCGAAAGATACGTACGGGAAGCATGTCTCTATAGCCTAGTTTTTGCAGTTCTTGCACGTCTCCTCCGGAAAGCAAACGTGTAAGGAAGAGGAGAAGAAAGGAGGACGGAGGTGCACTTCTGCATGGATTTTACGCAGAGGAGTTTCCACTTTGGACGGATTGATGTCGATGGAAGGAAAGTCGCCGTCCGGGGCCGGCGATGGCCGTCGCCATCGTAATCCCGCCCCACCTCCTCCACGTCCCCCACCTCTTGCTTTCTCCGCCCGTCGATTCTCTCGACAGGTGTTTGAGCCTCGTCGCACGGGGGGTCCTCGCCTTCAACAGCCAGCAGCTCCCCCATCTTTCCGTCTTTTTGGACTCCAGACTTCTCATGTTCCCTCTCCCGGCGGCCTTCAGACAGGAAAGACTAGCAAGGGCCCCCCGCTGCCCTTGCCTCCGGCGAGGAAAAGGAGGGCAGCGGCTCCTCAACCCGAGGCCTGCTGAGGCGCATGCCCGGTGACAGCCGCGGAGAAGAAAGCGACCCATGTAAGCGTCAGGATTGTTGACGAGAACGTGGCATGCGGAGGTGGAGGACCGGAGACGAAGCTGTCTATCGTTCCTGGACGATATTTTCCTTGAAAGTCGAGCTTTAGATAGTCCATTGGATACCATAGCCGACTTCCACCCCCAGTGACTGGATTTTTCCGTCCTCCACTGTCCAACTCAAGTCTCCGTCTTCACTGTCGGTAGAAAGAGAAGCCATCCTCCCGAGGGGAGCATTAGCTCGAGGAAGCTCGGCATCGAAATGAAAGATCTACGCAACCTCTGGCTGTCCCTGTTCGTCCTCATTCAAAACAGGAAAGCATAAATAAATGGCACGATGTCGATTCCTGCTCCTCTCCTCCGGGACACATCACCTGGCCCGGAGCAACAGTGGAACAGGAAATAAACCCTAACTTCCCCCATTGCGATTACTTGCCTCGACTCTCTGTGCGGCAGCATCTGTACTATTTGCCTACGTCCGCTGCTGCTGTGAGGCTACAGGGAGGGGACTTCAGCTCCGTGTTCTTCTGATGAAGAATTCAGCATCAAACCTAGTCAGAACGCCATGTAGGATCATGCAAATGAGTAAAGACTGGGTTGCGGCCCCTACTCTATCAACAGGTAAGGAAAGATCTCTTGCACTATCTTTAGGCCTCTTTATGATCAGAACGGATGATCCTGGCAAAAAAATATTTCAGTATGGGTAAAAAGCAGCAATGACAACTATATTACTATCCATTTTCAAGTAATTTCCAGCTCTTGTCGAGACTCGTTATATCAGAACAGATGATCCAGGAATATAAAGAAAACATTTTTTCTATTACAATTCAAATTACTCTGAAATAGATAAAGATTCATGTTTGGGTAATATCTGAATGAACATAATATAACGTTAAATCTCCGATTTCCAGTTTTCTGAGCCAACAGATAGTTTGCTGGAAAGTAATCGTCTGACTTATTTCTTGCTATGAAGATCAACAAGGGGGTGGGAAGGCAGCAGTAGCCTCCTTGAAAGTTCGGGCTCTCTGTCGGCCTTCGAGCTTTTACTCAATCCAAGTCTTGTTTCCTCACATATCTCCCCGCCAATAAGTAGAATTGAAGCAAAGATTTTATAAGGTGGCGCGCCGTGCGGGCGAAGTCGTTCTGGTGAGTGACTTCGGTTTTATCTGTAAGAAAGTAGGGGGGTTTCCCCTGGGAAAGGTACTCGACCGGTTCCGGTCGGTACGGTGGAAGAAAGCGGGCGCATGGCCTGTTTCGTGGCGGCGGGAGGTTCTGCCAGGCCGAAGACGGCAGACGACGGCCGGAAACGGTAGGAGGGGTTGAAAGGCGGCCGCTGGGGGCAGCAGCCAGTTCGGCAGCGGCCTGGTGGCGTTCTATGTAGGGTTTCAGGTGGCCGCCTGGGCCTGGGACTCGGCGAACTTTTGGCAACGGCCCTGGCACACGAAGTTCCTCCCCTCCACACTGGCACACAAAGAAATTAGGCCCCTTCACTCTCTCCGGCAGGACCGGGGCCCCTTCCTTTGTGTGGTGGAAACAATCTTCGTCACCTCTCTGGCAGAAGCCGACCTCCCCTTCCCAGCTGGAGCCCAACCCCGCCCAAATACTATATCTGTTTGGCCGGATGGGAGATAGTCAACGACAAAGTACTAAAGCATGGCGCCCCCAGACCAGCCTGAAGAGTAGGGTTCGTAGAACTCAGTCTGGCAGCTAGATCGGCAATCTGTGGGAAGGCTAGAACCAATTCACATAAATCTGTAAGGGTTAGCAGAAAAAATATTAAGTATATTTATAAATATATATATGATCAAACGTTGTATTTCCTGCATGTAAACACTATTTTAAAGAGGAATTTGTTACGTAATTTGTCTCCTCTTGCGGCGGAAACCCCCGTAAATTGTTCGAGGTGAGAGACGGTGGTAGATAGGCGCAGCAGCAGTTAGAGCGAGGTGGCCTTAGTCTTTTTTTTTTTTCTCAACATTTTCTTCTTGTCGCTACGCCCACTCCGCAGCCCAATAAGAAAGATCGTAGTGAAACTGCCCACAACAGTGGCTGTGATTATGATTGCCCTTGTGCCATGCGCCTATTGCATCGTTCCATATCGGATCAAACTTCATTTTCTCATTTAATTTCCATAACCTCTTAATTTTGTTTTTTATGGGGCTTCTAGACCCTCAAGACCTAGCTGACCTCCACCATTTAGCCTGTAGATCCAACTAACCACAGTTGATACCTAAGTAGGTGCACCAAATGCTAAACTACCCTCATAGGTTATCATAGGTATGGTGATTAGCAGAAGAGGGAGCCCGACAGTGGTCAGGCCAATGGGAGATGGGTTTCTAAGAGCGTTGACCAAGAGGGAGATCCTTATCTTGCCACCCACTCTTCCACCCTTTTCCCTCTATCATCTGGGGGAGTGGAAGGCAGCGAGAGAGAGAGAGAGAGAGAGAGGGCGTTAAATAACTCACAAGGTACATCCTAGTTAGTATACCATAATTGCTTGCTACGGCTGTGCGTTTCATTTCCCTCGACTAAAGGTAACTGGTTCCCCTAACTAACGGGGATATGGTGGCCATCCTTTTAGAGATAGTTGACACAGGATCTTTAAAGACCTTAGCCCCACCAAAGGAGAAGGAGAGAGGAGAGAGAAGAGAGAAGGAGACCTTTTGATAACAAATATTTTTTATGTTTATTTTGCGTTCATTACCTTTTATTTATATTAGTTCTCGATCCAAATTACTTTCTTTTTCAGGAACTTAAGTTCTATTAGTTACCTCCGACACTTCCATTAATGGGGGGAATGGATTATCGTCCGTCAAAAATATTCCTAAGAATATTCTTCCGGCTTGACCTCAGGGACCGGCTAATAATTTCGGGCAAGTTTCCAGGGGCTTGTCGCAACAAGAAGAAAATTACAGGGGTATACCCCTAAAAATGGCTTTTTGCGAGGAGGGAAAGCTGGTCAACCCTAAGACTAAACAACGTTTGTTTTCAACGACGGGGACGAGACAAAATGGGCCGGGTCAATTTTCCACGAGTACAGCCCGTTTTCTCCCTAGAATGGGCCCTTCTACCATTAGCCCAACGGTCCATTACTTCCAAATAGTTTACTGGGCCCAATAAATTGGTTTTAACGAATTTGGGGGGCATATTTTTTATAACTTAGCCCAAGTCTGCTAAACGGGTTCGGATTGGAATCCGACTCGACTCAGTCAACGATAAGACCGCCCTTCCGAGCTTTCCGCCGCCGTCTACACGCCCCACGCCACCGCCGTGAGTTGTTTCACCTGATCCACGCTGCCTCCGCCGTAACCAAACCACATCAACCTCGCCTGCCGTTAGAGAGAGAGAGAGAGAGAGAGAGAGAGAGAGAGAGAGAGAGAGAGAGAGAGAGAGAGAGAGAGAGAGAGAGAGAGACTTTGGATGGGCGGCGCATTCTCATGCTATCTGTTCCGCCGGGAAGAGCGGAGTAGTTGGACCGGCGCCGGATGGAGTTTCTAGCATATATGCCCGTTTTATAGTTAAAATTGTAGATATGCCTCCGCTTTACGGGTTGCATCCTATCCGGTTTGAGATTTCAGCCATGGTTAAAACAAGAGAACCGGCCGGTTCATCACCGCCTGAACCGGAACCGAAGGTTGGGCAACACGCGCCTATTTATATGCTTGAACGTGGAAGAGCGGGCGGAATTCTCTGCATTTTCCCTCCTCTCCTCTCTCTCTCTCTCTCTCTCTCTCTCTCTCTCTCTCTCTGCCTGCGCGTGCCGAGACCAATGGAAGTGCCGTCGCAGGCGTCGTTCCTTGGAATGGACCAGATCGACGGATCGTATCGAGGACTTCCATTCCTCTGCCTAGGGCTGCTGGCTGTCTGGTTGATCTCGACATTCTACTGGGGCGTCAACACATGGAGATGTCGACACTTCCAGGTTCTTGAGGCCCTCCCTCGACATCCCACTGGTCTGTCTGTCACTCGTCTGTCCGTAGCCACCCTCGGTGTTATTTTCTTCACTGCTACGTAGGCTTTAGTTTTCTCCTCGATCCGGCGATTCTCTTTGTTCCTCTCCGCGCGAAATCCGTTCTTCCTGCATACCTTCCCGCAGTTCGGTCGTTTTAGGTTTCTTCGTGCAAGTTTGACGTTGGGTAGGTGTACATTCTCGGTGCTAAATGATTTATCGTTCCTCTTGCTCAGTTGTTGCTTTGGTCTTACGTGTATTTTCAGCCCTTGGCATCAATCAAATCTGAAGATAGAGGTTTCATCATCATTTTTCAGGCGTCAGTAGAAATTTAACACGTTTTCTCTTACTGTGACTCATTTTCCGTAGCATCTTTTCGGTTATGCATTGACCTTCATCCACGTACTTAAAGAAGGAAATTAGTATGCCTTCGACATATATTTCTGAAGAAATCTAGAGAGATTTATGGTCCCTGCTCTTTTACTTAAATTGTGCATTTTTTTCCTACACTCCGCCATATTCTTTCTTTCGATGAAATTTAATTATTAATTCTCTCTACATGTTCAACGGATATGACTGTGCAGCTGAACAATCTGCACTGGATCTTGGCTTCGGCTCCGTTGACAAAGGTCCTACAACTTGGGCTTTCCCTCCTGTTCTGGT
Organism: Spirodela polyrhiza; assembly: GCA_024713555.1. Taxonomy (NCBI): domain Eukaryota; kingdom Viridiplantae; phylum Streptophyta; class Magnoliopsida; order Alismatales; family Araceae; genus Spirodela; species Spirodela polyrhiza. The sequence continues at coordinate 6,340,866 of CM046533.1, read as the reverse complement.
AATATTTTCATTGTCCAGATTTATTTTTGCTGCATCCCAAAGAATCGGATTTGTCCCATCATATTCTGCATTTCATTTAGGAAAACGCATGCATATTTCAGTACACTGATAAGTAATCCAGATTTGTATTTTAAGATCCCTCTCCATATTGTCAACCAACCAAATAGTTAAAAATTAAGTGAAAAAATGATATAAAATCATGCCAAAATAGTAACTATATTCTTCACCGAAGGAAACAAATCTGTGAGATGTTGTCTGAAGGAATTATTTAAATTTAGTTTCTTCTTGAGCTAGGAACGTATGAAGATTTTTTTACGAAAAGGTTTAGCCTATTTTTGTTGGCACAATATGAGATTGAGGTGACGAAACGTACATGTTTATTGTCTTGTTGTACATAATGTTTCTGCTTTATTCTTCCTTTTCATCTCTGATTCGATATCAAATGAATCTAAAATTCTGTATAAATTGCTACTTTGTGTTGTCAACCTGTATTCATTGTTACTATGCTTCTGTCTCTTAATCTGATATTGGATGTTTGGAACAATGTGCTGATGTTTTGGGAAAAAGATGGGACGATTTGTGATGTAAAAGTACCGTGACCGTTAGAACTGTGATCCCCTGAGAATGAACGCATTATTTTGATATATATATATATTATTTTTATTGTCGAAGTTTCTTGACGTAAAGTATCTGTGTTTTAAATTTGGAAGGGAAAAGTTAATCTGCGCTTACTTTAGCTATTTTGAGTGTTTTTTTTCAGGCACTCATGTTACAACCTTGAGACATGCTCTCTATGGATATCTTTTGGAGTATATGTCTCTGGAATATTTTACCAGACTGCAACTTTTGTGTGTTTCCTGCTAATTTCACATGGATATTGCATCATGTGTGAGCATCTCTCCATCAATGAGCAACGTAGAACAGCTACATTAGCATGTTTCTTGTACTTCACTCTTGTTGGATACAGAGCGGATGTACCGTATTGCACTGTGAGTGTCAGATTCTATGCTCATATTTTTGCCTTTGTGGATGGATGCTACGTGCAGCAAGTTTTGATTCCAATGGCCATTTTCAATGCCATGCGTTCCATTTTTTCTTTCTTTTTTTGAGGTTGGATACGTGTCACGATTTAATTTCAGGTAAAAGGAGCCAAAGAGCTGAAATAACTGTGTTTCCAATGCAGGTAGTCATGCTTCTTTGCTACCTTTTGGCTTTCTACATGATATTCTGCCATATCTCGCAGAACCTCGTAGTACTGAGGGAACAACTCAGTTCTAGCTATACAGACGGAAGTGTTCATGGAATGCATGATGCCATGCATACAAAGTTTACCATGTACAAGTAGGTTGTGCAGTTGCATCACTAGTCCTCTTCGTTATGTTGTTAAATTGGTTTTCTAGTTTGAAATGCATGGAAAGGAATATCATTGGAAGTTATTTTGATTAAGAGAGGAGAGTCTGCTCTGACTGCGTTCGGCTACGAATTTCCCATTTTCAGGAAATTCCAAGGCGCAATGCAGATTGTAGCTGTGATTGAAGTTGCGGTACGAGCTCCCCGTTCATTGATTTCCTTCTTCAGTAGTATTATATGTTGAACTGAGAGAGTAGAGAACTATTTGGCTGATTTAGGAAATGCCCATCTTTAGATCTATATGAATATGGACGATGCTATAGATGATTACTGGTTCAGATTATTAGCGAGGGAGTGGGCACAATTCTGCATCTTCGTGTACATTGGGTAAGCTTCGGGAAATCTTGCATTTGAAAATAATTTCTCAATGTTCAGATTCTTCTCTCCATCAGTGGCAGTTGTTTTCTATATGCTAATCACTGAATGTGTAGTTTCTGTCAACAAATAACTCGTTCTTCCAATGGTGAATTTGATTGATATTGGGGGTAACTCACTAGAGGAGTGCAACTTCTTTCAGGTGGATCTTCAGACCACAGGAAATTTCGCCGCTCTTCTCTGTTATGCCCACAGTGAAGAGCAGAGGAGTGAGGGTTCCACTGCCAGTCTATCGTGTGGTATGCTCATTATCGATGATCTCAATGTTTTTAACCCATATAATTGTGTTGTTGGTGGTGGGACGAAAGAAATGAAGAAGCTTTATGTTGCAGCAGAACACTCGAGCCCTTGCGTCCTATGCTTTATATCAAAATTCTCTATAGATCTTCGCTTGCATGCCTGAATATAAAGCTGCCTTCTCTTATCTGGCTGTTGTTCATATGTCTATCTATACATGTTCCGCGGAAGAATTTTGATTCACACATCAACACGGGTGATAAAAGAATGTCTGGAAATAATAGATTTATCAATTTACCCCATCACAATACCCTCATCCTTGATTCCATATAGGAAACTGGAGAATGATGACATTCCCCACCCAGACCCCTATGATTTGTTGTTATAAATAATAAGATCCGTGTTCATATGCTTTCAATCATTTTCAATTAGTTTGATGCACCATGCTCGTAATTTCTTAAAAACTGATCAGATTCGTAAACAATTTAGCTTCTTACAAACTAAATGTCAAGCCATTATGACGACGACGACGACTCACATTATTGCAGGAAATCGATGCCGCCGACTTCGGAGATCTGGCTTCTCAATCATGGCAGGTTGCGGTGGTAAGCCCGTTGACCATATATCATCGTTGGACCCCTAGTCGAAGTTCGCTTTAAATGGCTACATTTGCCAGAAAACCATTTCCTTATTTAGCATTGTTATCCTGCTGTGTTGACATTGATTTTGGTCAAAACTACCTAAATGAGGCTCGCGAAATAAATTGCCGCACAGTTCTTCCTCGCAGCTGGCGCTGAATATCTAAATCTATCATGTGCAGCCGAAGCCCCTTCCCCACGGAGACCAGCGGTGCTCAATGGATCCGCTGCTCGTCATAATTCAGCATCCCCCTTCTAGGAAACCGGCTGCCGCATGAGACTCCGCCTCGCCACCCAACTGCTACCGCATAAAAAATGTTCTTCTCATGCCTGGACAAGATACGAACACGTAGAGACTGAGCGCATCAGGGGTGGCTTTCCAAGGCCAGTCGGCGAGAATTCGCCTAAGGTCAACGCTTTCATCTGCCTGGACATTTGGATGGCCCTGTAAAATGCCCGGACTTTCCGGAACTTTATTGTATAGATGTGAATATTTCGCCGCAAACGGAGAATTGGGCGTTTTTTTTTTAATTTATTCACGATGAGGAATCAGATAGGTACATACAGCCTGAGATCCGTACAGCCGCCGGCGCGTTACTGGGCGACTACCCCCCGGTCGAAGCGCCGTCGGGCGACGGCCTCAGCTGGAAGACCCGGTTGAACCAGACGGAGTGGAGAATCATGTGGAAGAGGTCGTACCTGGCGGGCTCGGGGTGCCAGAGGAAGTGCCTCTGCACCATCCTCACCCCGGTTTGCAGCGCCAGGTACCGCCTCCTGGGGATGGAGAGGAGGATGTCCTTGAGCCGGGGGACGTCCTTCTCCTCGACGATGACGGAGAAGGCCTCCCAGTCGAGGACCTCGAAGAAGGGGGGCACGAAGTTGTCGGAGATGATCACCGGCACGCACTCGTAGAAGATGGCCTCCACCACCCGCGGGCTGTTCACCTCGTACCCGCGCGGGCACACGCAGAACCTGCTGCTCTTCATGTACTGCGCGTAGTCCGCCGCCTTCCTCCCCCTGCCGGCTCCGGCGCGCGGCATCGGGCCGAGAATCGCCATGTCGGGGTCGCCTCCCCAGTGCTGCAGCAGCGCGGGGCGGAGGTAGCCGTGCATCTGCCCCGCGAAGAAGGCCAGCAGGGTCCTCTTCCTCGCCGGCCTCCCGCCAAGGTTCCGCGCCGGGTCCTGCAGGCTGCGCACGTTCGTCTCCGGCAGGGAGACGTCCTTCCCCACCACGAAGTCCTCCGTGGTGTCCGCGTTGCAGAGGGCCCTGACGGAGGTCCCCATCGCCCGCCATGTCTCGTGCGTCGCCTGCGAAGCCAGAAGAGGAAGTAGTGGATGGGTCAGCGGCGAGCTGATCCTTTCCCGCCGCTGGCGCCGGCGTCAGCGTCGGAGATGCTCACCCAGTCGTGGCAGGAGACCAGGAAGTGGTCCGCGCCGTCGGTCCTGTTCCAGAAGGGGTACTTGGCCGCGATCGTCGTGACGTAATTCTTCAGAAACTCGATCAGGTTGTCGTGGGAGTGGGAGTCTCGGACGTACAGCTGCGTCTGGAGGAGGTGGGAGCCGAAGGGCATGTAGAAGAGGTGGGCCTCTCCCGGGTCCTCGACGAGGAACCGCCCGCTTCCCTCCATGTGCCTCATGAACCAGCCCTCGGAGGAGTAGATCCCCGTGAGCTCCGGCTGGTGGAAGATGGGCTTCTCCCCCTCCTTGTAAACGTAGACCTTGAGGAGGCTCTCCATCAGGTCGTAGCTCCTGAGGTGATGGCGAGCAGGCGTGAGACCACAGACGATCAGTCAGTCAGTCAGTCCGTCAGCCACCACGGAATCCAAAACTCTGAGGTGTTTGCAGATCTGGAGGTTTACCTTCTGAACATGGAGAAGTTGCGGAAGATGGGTGGGTAGAGCTCGGGGTCGCTCTTCACAGGGGGCGCGTTCAGAATCTGCTTTCTGGCGTCCAGGATCTCTCGATCTCTCGGAGAAGACCATCTGGGTACCTGTGAAGTGCACCAAGAGGATCAGACGATGGATTGATTTTATTTAAACAAAAAGCAGGACAAGTTCAGTCAGCGACTTTCAGCTCTGTCGGACTCACCACTGAGCACGATTCGCGGTTCCTGGACGCGAGCTGCTCCATGTCTGAGATCGACATCGCGGACTGTCTCAGCCTCGCCCTCTCCTGCCGGTCCTTGGCGAGTATACACTCCTGAATAATTTCTCTACTTTCCAATGAAACAGTCTCCATTCCGTCCTGCCTCCTCCGTTTCTTCTTCTTCTCCTTCTTCTCCTTCTCTTCTTTATGAAAATCCACGCCGGTGGCATTGGCGTAGCCGCCGCCAGACGGCGCAGAACCGGAGACGTTCTCTGCTTTCTCGGGGTTTCCTGTTGTCATGTAGCCGCCATTGGTATCCTTAAACCCACTCAGTGTCGTACCATTCCCAAGATCAACAGAGAAACCCCGTTCTTCTTCTGTATCTCCGCCTCTATCGACGTCCCCCAGGTCCCCATCTACTCCCCCGGCGGCACCGAGAGTCCCCCCCTTTTCTAATGATGGAGACGGCGAGCTCTCTGAATCATATGATGGAGGAGGGGACCCGCTGGGGGAGTAGCTCGGCAAGGTCGTCTGCCCAAGAACAGTAAACAGAGTCGTTGAACCATTTCCAGGGCTGACCGTCAGACTGTGAAGGCCCAGAACAAGGATGGTCGTCAAGATCGCCACGCAGAGTAGTCTGGTTCTGGTCGGGCATATCTTCTGAAGCAGAACAAGGTGGTTCTGCATCGCAGACATAACCCGACCCAGCAAATGATGAATCACCAAAGCTGTCTCCTTGACCTGGCAAATTAGATGGGGCCGCCATTACCGTTAGAGAGAACTGATTCGTTTTTAATAATTCATTTTCTATAATCGCAAGAATTTGAAGGGAAATAGGTGAAATCGAGGACAATTTTATTTCAGGAAGAGGCGAAATTGATTGAGAAATATATAAAAAAACAAACTTTTGAAGAAAAGCTTGGAGGGCTCATTCTATTCGATAGTTTTGGATTTATGAGCTCGCAAGAGATAGTATCCGATTTTTTCTGGTGGGTTCCTTCGGGAAGTAAGCTGTTCTTCATTTTCCGGTAGCACGGATGAGATTCATGACAAAACCAAGGTTTCTGCTCAGCCTGAAGAGCAGCTCTGTCCGATGAGACGATGATAACTTGCAGAAACAACCGCACAGACAATATCCCTTTCATGGAAGTTCTTCAAAAACTTGCAGAAACAGCCGCACAGATGATGACAAGGCTTCAAAAACTTCTCACAGAAATTCTTGATCTCTCCCACCCAGAAAATATCCCTTTCATGTCGACAAATCCTCCCAGTTCAGCAAAAAATACTTCACTTGGTACTTTCTTTGAATTCCGAACATAAATTCAGCAAGATATGAAGCATAGAGCAGCACAGAGATACCGTAACCGAGGAGAGAGAGCGCAGGCCTCCGCAAGAACTCGGCGCCGAGGAAGAGCAAGAACTCCACTCAGAGGTAATCTACATGAAGCATCCGGGGAGATTAGTGCTCTCTCAATTTCCACGGTTCACGAGGATTCTGCGATCATGGGGGAGAGTGCCGTCGCAGAAGCTTACAGGTGTTCATCTTCCCCTGCAACGCTAGCTGCCCTGCGAATGGTGGGTAGGAGGGGCATTTAAACGACGCTCGGGGCGGCCATGGAATCGCCCGACGAGCAAGCGCCAAAATAAATAGCCGATTTAGGCGCTGTAGCCGGAAGGAATCCGATTTCCGTCATGATTGTTCTCCATCACAGTGCTCTGTTCGCCGACGCTAACATGCCGCCACCCTCCCCCCGCGGGTTAGCCTGCCTCTACGACAAATTTTAATGGTGAAATTAGAATTGCGCCGCCTGAGCTGGGGGTGCTGGCGAAGAATGGGCGTTGGATGGTCGAGTTCGAGAAGCCAGTGGGGCCATCTTTTGTCCTCGAGCTCTCCAGCCGCCGCGTGGAGTTTCTAGACGACTCCTCTGAAGAACATCCCCCCCCGTTGACTGCGTCGAAAATGGCGGGGCGCGGGGGGTGTTTTACTGCGCTGTTTCATGGGAGTGAATCGGGAGGAAGATTGGAGACGGGCTGCCGTGTCACCGCCGCCGACAGCGACGCCGTCCGAGCGCCGCCGCTCCTCGGGCAACGAAAGAGAGTAAGTGAGCGTGGCCAGGCCTCCGGTGGGCACGCGTCTTCCTCCCCCTCTAAGATCCTTAGATCACGGATTCCGGCCTTTCCCCACCCGTTTTCCCTCTCTAACCCGAGGTTGCCGGACGAGGAGAGAGACTCAACTCCCGTGAACCTGCTCCCGAAAAGATTCCGCAGTCTGCGGGTCCACGGGTCAACGATAGGCGGAAGCGCTGCGTCCCCCCATCACGAGCATGGAACCGATGACTTCAGCCTCAGAAACTAGAAGGACGATCTTGGAGGCCTTCGAGGAGGGCCCGTTGACCAGAAGCGCCCCGGCTGGAGATCCCGAGCGAGCACCATGACGGACTGAACACATGATGACGGCGATATTATTGACGAACCACAGTCTGAGATTCCCACACAGCAGCAGACTATTTACAGGCCCGCCGCCACGCCGGGGTCAACGGCGAGCAGAGCCCGGGGAGATGGCCCCCTCCTCCTCCCCCCAGGTCAATCATCTGGGCCTGACGTTGAGGACCCTGTTGTACCAGATGGAGTGGAGAGTCATATGGAAGAGATCATACTTGACGGGGACGCTGTGCCAGAGGAAGTGCTGCTGCACCTTCCTCACGCCGGCCTGCAGCGCCCGGTACCTGTCGTCGGAGATGGCGGTGAGGATCTCCTTCAGCCGGGGGATGTCCCGCTCGGGGACGAAGACGGCGAAGGCCTCCCAGTCGAGGACCTCGAAGAAGGGTGGAACGTAGCCATCGGAAATGATGACGGGGACGCACTCGTAGAAGAGGGCCTCCACGATTCTGGGGCTGTTGACCTCGTAGCCACGGGGGCAGATGCAGAACCTGCTGCTCTTCATGTGCTCGATGTAGGTCATCTTGCTCTGAACGCCGGGCGGCATGGGGCCGAAGATCTTCATGTCGGGGTCTCGGTTCTCCCAGTGCTGCAGTAGGATGGGGCGGAGGTAGCCGTGCATGTTGCCGGCGTAGAAGGCCAGCGTGGGCCGCTGGTCGGGGGGGTGGCCGCCGAGGTCCCTCTGCGGCTCCCGCGCCGAGCGGACGTACGTCTCCGGGAGGGACACGTCCTTGCCCAGCTTGAAGGCGTTGGCCAGGTCCGCGTTGCAGAGGGCCCTGAAGGAGCGCTCCATGACGTGCCGCGTCTCGTACGGCGCCTGCGGGGAGTCAGCGCCCGGTTAAGCTCCGCGGCCAGAGGGGGGGGGCTTGGGGGGGGGACGGTTTCGAGATCGCCGGAGGCGTACCCAGTCGTGGCAGGCGACCAGGAAATGGTCGGAGCCGTCGGTTCTGTTCCAGAAGGGGTACTTGGCCGCGATGGAGTCAACGTACTTCCTCAGATAAGCCCTCAGGGTCGTCCTGTTGTGGGATCCCCGCACGTATACGGCGAACTGCAGGTGGCGGGAGCTGAAGGGCATGTAGAACAGGTGGGCCCTCCTGGGGTCCCTCACAACGAAGCGCTTGCTTCCCTCCATGAGCTTCATGAACCATCCCTCAGAAGCATAGATGCCCTTGAGGATGGGTTGGTGGAAGACGGGTTTGCTCCCATCCCTGTACACAAAAACTTTGAGCGTCCGTTCCATTAGCTGGTAGCTCCTGCAAGAACAGGTGAGGGTTTCCGGATGATATATAAGTTGCAGGAAGAACAGTCCGATAAAATTTCAGGTTGACAGCAGTAAATCGACCTAGGAAATTGATAGAGAAAGTAAACAAAAAACCCAAGAGGAATTTGACATAGGAGTATGAAAACACCCTTTCCGAACAAAGATTACAGGAAATGTGGGACTAAAAGCCACGAGAGAGAGAGAGAGAGAGAGAGAGAGAGAGAGAGAGAGAGAGAGAGAGAGAGAGGGTTTCTGCCTCACTCAGACGACGATTAGGGACTGAACATCCGCCAATCGTATAAACTCTCTTCATCAAAGTTATGCCATTCGAGCCAGGAAGCGTGGGGTCACCTTCATATAGAGGGCCATCGGCGTGATACTCCGAGGCTAATGCTCCTATAAACTAAAATTCCCTAGAAAAATTAACCTGCAAGGTCCATTTATTCGTGAAATCAGATTCCATATCACGATCGTTCACCATTGGTGATGTTTCTGTGTCTTCCCACCGCAATCTTTGTCAAAATATTAAGCGGGAAAGACTGCTTGCCCAGAATACCGAATGACCGCAAGGTCTATATCGGAAAATTTCAGAAAAGCTAGCCATTGTGATCTCAAGTATAAGAAAATGCATAGTGTCAATGTATCTATTAACCTAGAGAAAATCGTACCCAAGAAACACCAGAGTAACATCCACATGTTAAATGCATACCTTTTGAACTTCGATATGTTTCGAAATGCAGGAGCATGAAGCTGGTCATCATGCCTGACGATGGGTGCATTCTCAATCTGTGCCTTCACAGCTAAAAGCTCTCGATCACGCGGTGAAGGCCAGCGAGGTCTCTGAAATCAACAGTAGCATTGAGCAGTCTCCGTAGAAATACAGCTTCGTATATAAAAGCATATATATATGTATATGAATATGCTTATATATTTAGAAAAGTATTTCTTAAAACCAAAGAACATACCATTGAATGATATGCAGCATAGTTCCTTATCAATAAGTTTGTCATCTCTTGGATTGATGTCTGGGGGAATGCTCGCCTCCTCATTACTGGGATTTTGTGAAGAAGAGTGGCATTATGAATTACAGTGGCCAAATCGCTGTCAGAGATCCCTGAACTAGCGCTGTTGTTGTGTGTTTCCATGGCTGGTAGTTTCAAAAACGAAGGATCAGTCGAGTTGACGATGACAACGTTTGTTGAATTTGCTTCCTGCATTCCTGGCATTGGCAGACTTATGCTATGGGAACCACTAGGAGGAGAGATTAGTCGAGGGAACGTAGAAGACTCAGGAAGGTCTTCATCTGCGTCTAGAGTTGAGGTGCCTGCTTCACTGAGCTTCTCCTCTGAGCCTTGGCCTTCTGGGTCTCCGACCTTCTTTAACATGGCAGCATTTCCATCAGTGAATGAGAATTCTTCATCAGGGCCATCATCATCAGCCAGACCCAAATCATTGTAGGGCTCATCCCCACCACCTACATCTTTGCCAATGCCATCCAGTCGGCTTTCAACATCATGTCTGGCTTTCACATCATAAAGAGTCGCCTCGACTAGTTCCTTCCCAACCACCAACGAAGCATTTCCAGGGTCACTCAGAAGGGAAAGCTTGCCAACGGTCTTGTAGTCAGAAGATGAGCCGCCACCTTGTTGGGCACTGAATGACTCGGCATTTGGCAGCCCATGCGGTAGGGCCCTTCTTGAAGACAGCGTCAAAGTGTGGAACACAAGAACAAGGGATGCCAGCATACCGCTCACCAAAAGTGTTCTAATGGTGCTGGTTCGGCATAGCTTCTGAAAGTAAACGACGAACTCTTCCATTTGAGAAAAATGTTGTGTTACTGAAGATGAGAATGGATGTTCATCCTTTTCTCGGCCCAGAACTTTTACCCCTCCTCTTCACATAACGATCTGGAGAAAGATGATCTTCACGCGGGCAAAAAATCCTTCATGGTGTTACAGAAAATGCTGATCCTCTGAGCACGCAAAATGTGAAGGAATTTCTTCTACTTACTTGTAGCTTCTGAGCTTCGAGTGAGCTGAATACTAGCCACCGTTTTCTACACTCAAACGGCAAAGCAGAAGTAAGCCAAAGAGAAAAGCCTCATCTGCTTCCGAGATTTAAGCAAAAGTGTCATAAGCTGGCAGAATGGAAGTATAGGCTTTGGCAGAAACAAAGACGACTGCGTTCTGTAAACCTTGGCGCTTGTGGAACTATTTTGGGGAACTCTCAATGGCCTTGCTCCACTCCTTCCTCCAGTCCAGAATCACTGTGTTTGTCCACTTCAGCTGCCTAAGAAGACCAATTTCCGAATCATTACCCTTCGAATTTCGCTCCACCTGAAAATTTTACGAAATTTCAGGGATTAAGCACAATGATCCGCAAATATATCATCAATCCTCTGCGTTTAATGAACACCAGAACAGGCAGGGAGGCAGCTTCGAAAGAGGACGGTTCCATCCACAACTCATGACACAGGCGTACGCACATCTGCACATCTTGGGAGAAACCCCCAGGTTAGCTTACCATGAGAAGACTATCCCAGGCCGCTAGACGGAATTTACAAAACACTGAGCCGGCTACAACGACGACATCCGAGGCAACTGAACAGATCAGGCGCTAAAATTCATTGAAAAGAGATTTTAGGATCCAATGCAGGAAGTGTCCAGGAATGCATGAAACCTCAGTGAGCCCCAGACCACTCCCCGCAAGATAAAATCTCTCTTGCTGAACCCCAGCCGGTATGAATACTCAGAGACACAGGAGCTCCCGAAGACCACGAGAACACAGAGAGAGAGAGAGAGAGAGAGAGAGAGAGAGAGAGATGCTTGCGGAGCGTGAGCGGTGCGATACCTGCCGGAGATCGAGCTTGCTTCGGACTCCCAATGCTCGAGTTCACTAGGATCGCTACACTGTCGCTGAACTGGGATCACCAATCAACGGCAAGGGTAAGAAAGAGGTCCTACTCTCTCTCTCTCTCTCCCTCCGCCCCCCGGGCGCCGACGGCCCGAGCACGTGTGATGTAAAATAAAATTGCCCGATGACCAACGTAATAAGAAAATTATTTGAAAGTTTGCTCGATGCGGGCACCAGAGGTTTAGGAAATTAAACGACCCATTATTATCGGGGTGTTTATTAATTAAAAACAAGTAAGAGTAGCCCTAATTAATTATTTAAGAGGAACTTGTATCCGATTTTACTGCCTCAAAGATGTCTTAAATATTTCTTCGCAATGCACGTGCGGTTCGCATGTGCGATATCTTCGGACAGGCGCAAGTTAGCCCACGCCGAGCCTAAGTTGAGTCATTAACGTTGTGTCCCCGAGATAACGACTCGGCTTAGGCGTGGTGTCGAGCCTACGATAGACCCGAACCGGACCGACTCACCTCAAGGAAGTCGGACTCGGCAGACTCGGTAGCACGTGAGGGGTGTCGGATCTTCCCATGGGCCTTCTTACGTGGGCCTCCGTGAAGGGGCAGCCCAACTGGAAGAAACGGGTTGGATCCACTGGCCTTGAGCTGGTAGTCACGGGTTCCCCCCCTTCTCAAATATTTTTATTTTACGTACTTTCCTGTTGTCCATGTAAATTATTAATTATTTTTGGGTTTTATCATAAAATGACTCGCCTTCGTGAAGCCCTTTCCCTTATAACTCAAGTCTTCTTCCATACTCTGGGGGACAGTGCTACCAGTCTCTCCCCACTCTTGCTTCCTCTCTCCAGTACCGTTGCCCACCGGCGCCGAAGAAGCTGCCGACGCTGTCTCTGAAAACCGTTAGGTCTCCGACGTATTCATTTCTCCGCTACGGCGACTGCCGCAGCTTGACCGTCGGCGAGAGGGGCTACAATAGCGCTATTCCCGCCGTCTTCTTGTTTGCTGTCCTTGGTCGTCTTCTGGTTGATTCTGGCAGGTTCCTCACTTCTCACCTGTCTTTTTGATTCTCCTCGAACCATCGGAGGCGCTTGGCTTCAAGGCACTGTCGCATTCGATAATTTCTTTTGCTCGTCGGGGAGAGACTGGAGATTTTTTTTTTCTTTCCGCCACCGTGTGGTCATCTGACCTTCTATTGAACTCCTTGATATTCCAATGGAAAAGTTTCAAAAAATAAACTGAAGAAAGAAAATAGATTGAATATCTATGGGAACCATGGAGGAGGTCAGGGCGGATAGTCGCAATCGTAAACAACTAAGACCGCTTGTGTGTAGACGAAACCTGCTCCACCGGGCTCAAGGCCAGAAACCTCTTTTCCGTTTTCCCATCCTTTTACCATCCTATGCCGTTGGATGATAATATTTTATGCGTTGGTTTATATCATATCTTTAGCCATCTTAACCTACATTCATGTGTATTTCATTCAGGGGACACCGTCGTGTTGGCTGCTGTGTATGGCCCCAAAGCTGGAACAAAGAAAGGGGAGAACCCTGAGAAAGCATCAATTGAAGTTATTTTGAAACCAAAAACTGGACAGATTGGTAATTAGCAGCGCCTGACGATTTATATCTGTTTCACTGTGATAGTCGAGTTCATTGCGTACACCTGTGTTTTAACTTTTTTAACTGTTTCGTAGACAAGTGGGTGTACAAATAATTAAAGTATTGTGGGTGTTTTATCCTTGTTATAAGCTTCTCCATGACATAGAGAAACGGAATGAGCTAATGTAGGGCATCTAGGTAGTTACTAACATGTTTGACCTTTGCTTTTCTTTTTCTTTTTTTGTAAATGGAGTAAACCTGGGTGACGTAATTTATTGTATGACGTCTTCAACAACTATGAACATTGAGAAGCGTGCTCCTAAAACTTACGAAGGACTTGATCATTAGTTTACGGAAAACAAGAGTCCTCCTTTAGACTTTGTGATCATATTCATTCAATGTTTTGAGCTTCTGATTTAATAATTACTATGTTTTTTTAGGTAAAACAGAAAGGAGTATGAAATGATCTTGAGAAGAACTCTCCAGAGCATATGCATTTTAACGATTCATCCAAACACCACAACCTCTGTCATACTTCAGGTTAAGTGGTTTCTTATGATCTTTTTGGCGCAGTTCTATTTCTTGCGTTGTCACCTCTTTTTTTCCACAGCAGATTTTTTTCTTCACCTTTTTTATGATCCTTACTTCCACATTATATTTTACACTAATTGAAAAAAGACCAAAATTATATAATCAGGACACATCACGATTCACCCTTTTGTGCTTCCATAAACCTGTCATAGGTGAATGTATTAGACATGTCTTTCAATACTATCCTCCGTGATAAATAAGCTACATCATATTTAAGTCTAAACCATCCTGCTTAAAAGATATTCTTGTTTGGATTGTAAATCCATTTGTTTTATTCCATGTGGTCTGCACCGATCTGTATTGGAGGAAGCAAAGTACAACGTTTATAAATGGAACTTGTCAATTAAGTTGATGGTTGTCTTTCATCTAAAGGTTATGTTAACTTAAACAATAAAAACTTTGGAAAAAAGATTTCATCCCAGGAAGTAAATGCCATTGAAAAAAAATGCAATTAGTACATAATAGAAGACAATTTAATGATGTCTTGGTTTCTTATCAGATCCAAGATGGGTAGCCAATTTAATTTTTGATGCCTTCATTTTAGTTTGGAGTCACTGCTTGTTGGAATGGGTGGCTGATATCATTGTGTTATACTCTCAAAAGAGGTCTCAATCTTTAAAATGGGTGACTCATACATTGACTAAAATGGGTGACTCATACATGATGTAGAAGTTTACTAGCCATTCATATGCTGACATTATGGAGATTAATGTTACCTGACCATGAACTGTTTTTTGCCTGTGTAATTTGTCAGTGACAATGGAACTGTATTCTTTTGGAACAACTTTTTTTATGGTGATGATAATGAATAAACACTTTATAAGAAAAAAATACTATGAAGAGAAATTGCCTCAAGTTCTCTTCCAAAAGACATATTTTTTGTGCTTTTCTCAAAGGCATCAGTTTTTTTTTACCTAAGCCTTGCTTCAATTTATGAAGCCTCAATTTCATAGCATTGTTCCTCTTGCACAACTTTAGTCATTGAAAAATTCGATTACCCTGATATCCTTTGAAGAAAAACTGGGCAACATCTGGATTTTGTTTTATTAACTCTTTTTTTAGACTTCATCATGTCTCATAGAAGACTGATGTTTCTAAGGCCATATTTTACTTTTCTTGTTTTCTGTAGACATTTTTAAAATTTAATATAGTTAACAAATGATTTGAATGGTTCTCATATCCAAAATCTGGATGCTAACCTCATCTTGAAGCCTACCGTGAACTATCTTGAAGTATTTTACTACCTGTCTCCTTATGGCAAGGAGACTATGCTGTACATTTAAATCAATTGGCGAGGAGCTCAATCAACATAAAAGATGTCAGGAGGAAAGAGAACATACTTGTGTTCTACTACCTTTTCCTCTCCCACATGTAACCTTATATAGTGGGGTTGCTTCATGGGCTCCCTACTTGGGCCTCCTTTTTCCATTTATGGGTGTATGCCCCTTGATGAATGTTATCAATACTGCCCCCTAGAGCTGCCGCTTCTAGGGGCAGCTCTAGCTTGTAGGCAATGGCCCCCACTCATTTGATTATAGTGAATGGCCCAAAAAACTTGGGGGCAAGCTTCTTTTTGGGTCGTCTAATAAGGGAGTGCATGTGGTATGGCCAAAGCTTGAGGTAGACTTGATCTCCCACCTTGTACTAGACGTTGCATTGATGGGTGTCAGCATGGGTCTTCATGCAAGCTCAAGTGCAATCTAAGTGAGTCTTGAGGAGGTCAAGGATGTAGTCTCACTATGAGAGAAATTGGTCTAAGGCATACATCGGTGATGGTTGGAACCCATAGTAAACTATTGTTGGTGGATCACACCCCTAGATTGCCTTGAACGACGTCATGTTGATGTTGGAGTGGTGGGCTATGTTGTTGTTGAGTTCAGCCCAATGCAACTAGTTGGCCCATGTTCATGGTTTGTCCCTTGTGAAATAGCAAAGGTAAGCTTCCAAGTTGTGATTTACCACCTCAGATTGGCTATCGATTTCGGGATGATCTGTTGTGTTGTGGGTGAGTTTGGTCCCTTAGAGCAGATGGAGCTCCCTCCAAAAGGTGCACATGAAGACTTGGCCCTGTCAAAAACAATAGACAATAGAATACCATGCAGATGCACAACCTCTTTGGTGGAGGCTTCCACTACTATCTTGGCCAAGAAGGGATGCTTGAGTCCCACAAAATAGGCGTACTTGCTCAAATGATCCATCACCACCAAGATCAAGTCAACTCCTCCAAAGTGAGGTAGTCCTTCAATGAAGTCTATTGTTAGTTCCTCTTAGATCTATGTTGGTAGTGGTAATTGTTGCAAGAGGCCTGTCAAGGTGAGCAAGGATTGTTTGAAGTGTTAACATGTTGTGCAAGCATTCACATGGGCCTTGATATCTGTCTTCATGTATGTCCAAAAAAACTATTGTTTAAGTCACTGGTAGGTACATGGAACCCTACGTGACCTTTGAGAGCACCGTCATGGAACTTGGCCAATAGGAGGGGGATAAGCTTGGATGCTCAAGGGAGGACCAGCTAGTGGTTGCAGAAGAGTTGCCCATCAATGATGGAGTATTTTGTGGTTCTTGTGCATGCCGCTTGCACTTCTTGGAAGAGAGCATTAAGGCAGGGGTCGATGGCAATCTCTTGAGGAAGGACTGATAGGTTGCCCCATGAGGACTGCTAGTTGGTAGTCATGGTAGACAGCTCGAGGGTTTGGTTTGATGTGAGTGAGTGTCAACCACCTAATTGCAATGACCTGCCTTATAGTGGATCTCAAATTGATATCCTAGTAGTTTGGTGAGCAGGTGGAGGTACTCCCCTTGGATGTGGCATTACTCTAGCAAGGTCTTGGGGCTGCATTGGTATGTGTAGATGACGAGGAGCTAGAACATTAGGTAATGTCACCAATTGTGAATGACCATGATGGTGGTGATTAGCTCCCCCTCATAGGCTGAGTGATTGTGGGCTATAACCAAGAGGACTTAACTGAAGTAGGCCACCAACTGATCATGTTGCATGATCACAGCCCTGACTCTCACACCTAAAGCATCCACTTCTACCAGGAAACTAACGGTGAAGTTGGGGAGGGCAAGGATGGGGGCAGAGGCCAGTGTGTTCTTCAGAGTTTTGAAGGTGCATTGTGTTGTGGCATCCCACTCTAAGGCCCCCTTCTTGAGGAGTTTGTTAATGGCCAAGTGAGGGTGGAATATCCTGCAATAAAATGGCAATAGTAACTCGTCAAACCAAGGAGACCCCTTAGGTGCTTGAATTCTGGTGACCCCTTAGGTTGTGGGCAAGGTACTCCATCTCTACTTGGAAGAAGAAGCATTTTTTGACGTTGACACAAAGATAGTGTCTCCAAGAGTGACAAGACAATGTCAAGGTGTCTTGTGTGCTCCTCGCTGTCTTTACTGTAGACAAATATATCATCGAAGAAGACGAGCACAAACCATTGTAGATGCAGGTGGAAGATATCATCATGACCATTTGGAAGGTGGCCAATGCATTGGAGAGGCCAAATGGCATGACCACATACGTGTATTGCCTGTGGTGGGTGTAGAAAGTTGTCTTGACAATGTTCGCTTCTCTGATCCTTATCTAGTGATACCTAGATTTTAAGTCAAGTTTGGAGAAGATTGACATACCATGGAGTTCCTCTAGAAGCTCATCCATGATTAGAATGGGGAACTGATTGGGAATGTTGATGGCATTGAGTGCACAATAGTTGATGTAGAATCACCAGCCTCCATCCTTCTTTTTTACTAGGAGGGTTGGGCTAGAGTAAGGGCTGGTGGAGGGACAAATCAGCCCTATGTCTAGTTGTTCTTGGACAAGACACTTTAATTCGTTCTTCTATAGGTGGAAGTAGTGATAGGAGTGGCAATTTATTGGCCCTACTCTAGCCTAGGGCTGAATAATGTCATCCATGCTGCATTGTGGGGGAATTGTCATGCAGATGTGAAAGATTATTGGAAATCACTATTGGAGTCACCTAGTCCAATTTGTGCTCTCATTGGTGCAAAAGACGCTTCGTGATTAGAGGGCCACATAAAAGGTGTGACATGCCATTGAGGACAGATGAGGTCTCTTCTTCCCTGAGAGTCATGGCTGCATGATGTAGCTTGCCCTAGGCTCACCCTCTAGGGTGTACTAGACCCCGTCTTCTTGGAACCAGAGGAGTAGGTCCTAGTGAGAGAGTGTCTAGTTGAGGGTGTAGAGCTAAGAGATGTCAAAGATGACCTACATGCTAATCTCGTCTAGTGAGTGGAAGTCGGCTACAACCTTGTAACCTTAGATGTTGATGGGCACCTCACGACAAATACGGTCACATTAGATGGAGTGTTTGTCACCGAAGGTGACCTTATAGGGGAGAATGACATCATAGTGGAGGCCCCAACTCGTCTAGGAGAGGTTTGTGGATGAAGTTGTTGGTCACTCCAAGATCAATGAGCACTTTGACCTCTCGTCCTATGATATGTCCCTACATTGGGAGAGAGCGGCTAGAGGGGTAGGTGGACATGAACTTTAACTAGACTTAGACTATTTGCAAGGCAGTGTCCTCTGTGGAAGTGTCATCCTCCAATGGTAAGACATCTTCATCCTCAATCGACACGGTGTCACCTTAGTCGGTGATGATGTGGATAAGGAGTGACTTCACACAATAGTGCTCGGGGGCAAAATACTCATTGTAATGATAGCATAGGCCTTGGGTACAACATTGCGGGTACTCCTCTAGGGTGAGTTGGAGCCAAGTGGGGTGAGGCGGCAGAGTATGATCAATCTCACTCTGATGGTGGACTGTAGTTGTTCCCTTAGGGGAAACTTTTGGTGCAGGGAGGGCAAGTGGAGTAGGATGACCTATTTTATCTAGTGAAGCTCTTGGAGCAAGTGGCTTGTGGTAGCTACAGTTGGCTGTCTGAAGATGACGCTCGGCTATGTAGGAGTTGCGTTAGAGGGAGTGTAGTTCCAAGGAGTAGTAGCACCCCACTTCGTCCCGAATGTCAGGAGCCAATGTTGAGTGGAAGATGGTGAGAAGTGTGTTTGGGGAAACAATAGGGAGGTAGCCCACTATGCACTTGAACTCCTTGATTAGCTTGTCAACCATGCCTTTCTGTTGAAGCCCTCATGTGCCCAAAGCATTCCATGAATTGATCGTAAAGTTTTGCCAATCAAGGAAGCCCAAGGTATTGTTGTAGTAGTTGAACTAGTCATATGCTTTACCTTCTAGGCATCTTACGATAGTCTAGAGCCATTCCACATTAGAGGCAAGGTGGGTATAGAAGTAGTCTTCCACCTTGCAAAGCCAACACTCCGATGAACCCCCAAAAAAGATGGGCAGATCTTTAGCTTTGGGCCACTTAGGATGTGGCCCACGATGGTCACATGGTGGTGGATACTAGTTGTCTTTGTAGTCATTGTCATTATCCTTTGAGCTTGGTGTCCCCATGGCAGCCGCAATTAGGGTGGTACTAGTGAGTAAGGGGGGGATGACTACCATGAGTCGTCATTCGGTGGTGTTGACCTCCTTGCAACCACTGTTGTGCCAAGTGGGCTGGGCCCACACCCTTGAGAGGGCAACCTAGTATGTTGTTAGTGGCCCAATAGGGGTCTGAGGGGCTGCTTGTCAGCCCTACTGGTCATGATGGAGGGGCCCACAAGTTTTCTCTAGGTAGTCGTGGGCTATGGCCCATTCGACTCCTAAGTGGGAGCTGATTTGAAACTCGCCTCTGGCGACCCTTGCTTGGATCCAACAAAATCTATTTGGAGGACTCTTCTAACCAAACAAAAAATCTTTAATAGAGAAGATCACCAAGATTTCATGATCTGCTGCCAAACCTATTCCAATTTCAACAGCTCGGATCGTGGGGATTGCTAGAATACTTCGTATCAATATAGATACTCGATATATCAATATCGATTAGATCCAATAACTATGAAAAATGATCAATTTGCCCCGAAATGACCTAGCCCAATAGGGAAATCCCAATTCATTGGTCTTTTCGATACAATCAAATAGAATGCCACAAGGGCGCCATATTTTAGGAGCCATGTGCTCCTTCCTTTGCATTCAGATAGTTCATAATGACACCATAGCAGTTGGTTGGAGCAATGTTGTAAGCATGTGAGGAGGAGGTGGGGGCTTGTGGGGACAGGGGTCTGATGGGCTCCATTGCCCAGCCCCATGTCATGGTGGAATGCTGTGAGCATCAAGACCTTGTGGTAGGGCTGCCTGGAAGGTAGGCCATGCGATGTCGAATGGTGGTGGCAGTGGTGATGGTGGCTCTTGAGGGGCCGAGGTGCGACAAAGGGAACTTCATTTGCACTCTTAGGGGAGGAACTAGGTCACTGGGAGGTTGTGAGCATCCAAGCAGCCAACATCTCTTAGAGTTGTTTGAAGCAGGCATCCATTTGAGTTTGGATGGATGACAAGCTCTTGTTGACACAAACCTCCAAAGGAAGGTGTTGTTGCTTTAGGAGAGTTGATTTGGATGCCTTTGCATCACCCTTGTTGACGATCTTGTTGGTGGAATCTCCTAGTGGATCTCTTGTATTGGAAGACGAGGGCTTGGTCATTGCACCACAAAGGAGGGCAGCGAGTGTTGGCTCTGATACTAATGATAACATCCTCAACTAGTGGGGGGTGTTACCTTTGTTCTAAATCAACTAGCAAGGAGCAAAGTCAACACAAAAGATGACAAGGGTTTCTACAAATAGAGAGAGAGAGAGAGGGTGAGGGAGAGGTTCAAGGTAGAGGGAGAGAGTGTGTCAATTCGGGAACTTTGACAAAGGGGAAAAGGATCTCTTCGAGGGATGTGAGGGGAGCCACACCTTGGAGAAAGAGGCAGACCTAGTTAGGGATTGAGACCACTAGGGAGAAAGGGGAAAAGAAGGGAAGGATGTAAGGAGGAGAGAGAATGTACTTGTGTTTCACTACATTTTCCTCTCCTACCTGTAACCTTATATATTAGGGTTGCTTCATGGGCCCCTTACTTGGGCCTCCTTTTTCTGTTTATGGGTGTATACCCATTGACGGATGTTATCATATACCTTTAAAACATCTTGCAAGTATGTCAATTGTGATGAGTTCATTTTTTCATTTCACTTTCATATCTGATTACATTTTTCTTGTGAAATTTTGTAGTTTCAATATACTGTGGTTTGACACAAAATGGGTCTCTCATTCTCAACCCTACAAAAGTAGAGGAATAGGTGATCAAATTCTTTTGTGGCTAGAAATAGCCTTAAGATGACTAGATTATGTTGATATTGTGGTACCTTGAGTATTGTTTCTGCTTCAAGAGAATGTCAAGAACTATACTATACATTGATGCCATTAAGTCAATCTAAAATTGATACTAACACATATATGTATGTACACACACACACACACACACACACACACTCACACATTAGCAGCAAGGAGGATCCATTAGGTGAAATCCCACATATGATGATTGGTATTTACAAATAATCAAATAACAAAACCCTAGTAATCTTGTGCTAGAGCCTTGTTCTGATGGATATCCTAGGTCTTGTGAGGACAAGACTCCATTGAAGAGAATTTCCATCAGCTTATGATTCAGGGAAAATAATATTGATTTCATGTTTCTTGATTTTGTCATGGCTTATCTTATGTATCCCTAATGTTGGTTCTTGCAACAAGATAGGAGTTATAGGCCTTCGTGTACATGGCTTTTCCCAACTCTCCTATAACGGTCCTCCCTGAGGCATCGTCTTTTGAGGAGGGTGAGCTCATGGAACATGGAATAATTACTTCCATTTCTTATGGCTTGATGTTAGGTAAATCTTTCTCTGGAGTCTATTGAGCATGTGGAAATTTGGTAATGGGACATCATTGATGGGCAATATTCATAACTTAAATTTTAATTTTCTATGTTTCCTTTTATTCTTTTCCCTTGCTTTTCAATTAATGACTATTTTTGTTGCATCAATTATGGTCGAGCTGCCAGTGCGAAAATATCTAAGTTTCTCAAGAGAAGCTTGGAGATGGGATAGAACCCATGATCACCATCCTTGTGAAATGAGAGTATAATTCCCTAGGATTAAAAGAAATCAAGGTCATAGTTTTAATATGTATCAAACAGGTTAGCAGTCGATCAGATTTAATCTGTTTGAAGTAGATAATTTCTTGACTTATGTAAGAGGACAGCTCTATAGACTTGCATTCAAAAGATGTTTTGGGAGAAAAATGAATAATTTTTGGCTTCTTTGTTGTGGCAATTCAATTATCTTGCCAACATTGATAAGACGTAAGTGTTGAGTTCTCCATTCAGGTCAACTCTTTGTGGAGCAATGATTGTTCATTGTGGATTGTTGATCCATAGAGTTGTAGGCCACATCTATGGAGGGAAGGGGACATATATATATATATATATATTTATAGAGAGAGGAGAGAGAGAGAGAGAGAGAGAGAGAGAGAGAGAGAGAGAGAAGTTGAGGGAGATCCCTATTGTTGGAGGTCTACTATTAGAACTATTGAGTCAAATGTGTGGAGTTGGATTGTTCGGCAATGGAGGCTTCTCGTCACCACCATTAGAGAGCACGATCTGCTTCTAGAACCAGTGGTCTTCCTAGAGGTAGAACATCTCCTCAATGGGAACCTGCTTCATCTTCAGCAAGAGGAAGAAGATGAAGTGGTTCATGACAACAATGAGAGAGGCAAAGAGTAGGAAGACTGCCCATCGGAGGTGATAGAGCGAGGTGAGGAAGTGCTAGGCGATGGCGGTAATGAAGAAGATCCAACAAAGAAACAACTCACTAAAAAGTGATAGAGATCCAATAGATTATTTTTATCATTCGTGTTACAACATGTGCCTAGAGATATTAGAGGTCTTGTGACTTTTAACACTCTTGCGACTATTTACATGGAAATGATAGAAAAATAATTTGTTGGATATAACAAAGTTAAAGTAGGTGCCTTGATTCAGAAGTTTACTTTCATGTAATATATAGGGAAAGGAAATATATGGGAGTACCTCATGGCCATGCATGATATTATAAGAAAACTTAATAATTTGAAGATCATTATTCTTAAGATCTTTTTGGTTCATTACATCTTACAAACACTACTAGTAGAATATGACCTTTTTAAGGTCTCTTATAGCACATATAAGGATGAATAATCAATGAATGATTTCATGACTAAGTGTGTTTAGGAGGAAGAAAGGCAAGTTGCTAGTCAAATGGACATGATGAACTGAACATCAAAAGACAAGATGATCAAGAAATCGTTAGAGAAGAAGCACGAATTAGGTGTGACTAAAAGCTCCATCTCTAAGGTTAAGTATTTTTTTTACAAGAAACCTAGTTATTTGAAAAAGGAATGTTTGAAGCACGAGAAATGGTTAATCAAACAAAATTTAGGTAATGAGGTTTCTGTCATGAGTCATGAATCAAATTTAGCTTATGTTCCTAAGTCAAGTTGGTGGATTGACTCATGTCATTGTGCACATTTTAACCTCATTGTAGGGGTTTCTAATAAGGCAACCTCTAATTGAGTATGAATTGTATGTCGTCTCAGGAAACCAAATACGTTCTCATGTAAAGTCAATAGGAGACTATAGAATCAATCTACAGTCTGGAGGAAATTTAATTTAGAAGAATTACTTCTATATTCCATCGTTTCAATGTAATTTGATATTTGTTATCAAATTAGTTAAAAGCAATTATCACATTTTTTATGCATCAGACATGTATTTAACTAGAAAAAATATTCTCATTGGGATTGGTGTAATTGATGAATTATTTAAGATTAATGTTTCTTTTAAAAATATTGCTCTAATTTGTTTGAATAAAAGGAATATAACTAATGATAATTTTGTAATTTTGTGGCATAGAAACTTGGAACATATCCCAAAAGAGGGTGGAGAGATTAATAAAAAGTCTTTTGAGATCTTTGAATTCCATAGATTTAAATACTTTTGTTGATTGTATCAACGCAAAAATAACCAACATATTTAAGAAAAATATCATAAAATGTGAGGCAATGTTAGATTAGCTCATATAGATGTTTGTTGGCCTTTTCATCAATGTTTTGCATGTCAAAATTATTTTGTAACCTTTATGGATGACTACTTAAGGTTTATGTATTTTTACCTCATACATGAAAAATCTAAAGTCCTTGACATGTTCAAAGATTTTAAGAAAGGTAGAAAAATAATTAGGAAAACCTATAAAGATAGTCAGATTAAATAAAGGTGGTGAATATTATAGTAGACATGCTAAGAAGGGACAAATGTCAGGACTATTTGTGTTGTTTCTTAAGGAACATGACATGTTACCTTAATACAAAATGCCAAGCAAGCCTAACATGAATGGGGTTATAGAAAGATAAAATAGAATGCTTAAAGAAATAGTCAAAGCTATGATGAGTTATTATAATCTACCAACCTCAATGTGGAATAAAACTTTAAAGATAATTGTGTATATTCTAAATAAGGTTCTAACAAAGTATGTGTAGAAAATTCTTTATGAGTTATGGACTAATAGAAAACTCTATTTAGGCTACATGCATATATGGGGTTGTTTAGTTAAAGCTAAACTTTACATGAGAAATCTCTAAATTCAATGATAGTTAGTGGCTAATTTATTGGTTATCTAGAGAGGTTGAGAGGATATAAATTCTTTTGTCCTACACATACCACAAGAGTCATTGAAATTAATAGAGCTATCTTTTTAGAGGATAGTTGTGTAAGTGGGAGTATCCTTAAAGATTTCATTTTTGAGGAGTCTCAAGAATATATTATTGTAACTCAATAGATTTTTGGTGATGAAAATAATATTTATCCTATTTAAGAGACAAAGGTTTATTGGCCATATATTTTTCCAACTTTGGATAACAATGAAGAAACAAATATATCTACTCAAAAATAACCACATGAACAATCATCTGAGCCTATTATAGATCCATCTATCTAAGATCTACATTAGGATCAAGAGGCAAATCTAAGAAAATCAAACAGACAAAGAAAATCAATTATTTCATCTATGTAGTATATCTCTCAAGTGATGACATGGGTCAAGGGGTAAATGATCCTGTTATATTTTTACGAGCTATGAAGTGTGTGAACTCTAATTAATAGTTACAAGTTATGAAGGAAGAGCTTGTAACTATAGATTGCAATTAAGTATGGGAAATTGTGGACTTACCTATAGGAAATAAACTTGTTGATTGAAAATGGGTCTATAAGATTAAATTAATCCCAATGACACAATTAAATGATATAAAGTTAGACTTGTAACAAAGGGTTTCACACAAAAAAAAGTATTGATTATTATGAGACTTATATTCATGTTTCCTCTAAGAATTCATTAAGAATAGTTATGGCCTTAATAGCTCATTTTAATTTAGAGTTACATCAAATAGATGTGAAAATAGCTTTCTTAAATGACGAATTAAATGAAGGAATGTACATGGAATAGCCTCAAGGATTTGAGGTTAAAGGTATAGAATATATAGTTTGCAAGTTAAATATATCTATATATGGACTCAAGCAAACTTTTAGATTGTGATATTTCAAATTCAATGAAGTTATCACATCCTTTAGGTTCAAGAAAAATATTATTGATCAATGTATATATGTAAGGAAAATGAGAGTAGATGGATATTACTTGTGTTGGACGTAAATGATATTATACTTATTAGTTCAAACCTTAGTTTACTAAATGAGACCAAAGATTTTCTATCAAATAACTTTGATATAAAGGATATGGGTAAACCCAATTATGTAATTAGTATAGAGATTCACCTGAACAAGTCTTTGGGCATTCTTGGGTTGTCTCAAAAGTCCTACATATTAATAATGTGTTGAAATAATTTTCGATAGAAAATTATTCTCTTGGTAAAGCACCTATTATTAAAAGTGATAAATTAAAAAAATTACAAGGACCTCTTTCAAATGCGGAGAGGCTTGCAATGAATGAAAAATCATATGTTGTTGTAGTTGGGTCTCAATTATGTGCAAATATTTACACGTTTAGATCTATTATTTGTCACGACATTTTAGAAGTTATCAAAGTGACCTTAGCCTATGCATTAACAAGTTGTGAAGAAGGTTGTGTGATATCTTCTAGAAACCAAAGATCTAATATTCACATATAGGTGAACAGATCAACTAGAGGTCATTGGATACTCTAACTTAGATTTCGTTGGATGTTTGGACAAAGAAGATCAACTTCATGCAATGTGTTCTTGTTTGATGGAAGAACTGTCTCATGGTTTAGTACTAAGCAGAAGTTAATTGTAACATGTACAATGGAAGTTGAGTATATAGCTTGCTTCCACACATCCTCATAAACTATATAGATGAAGCACTTCATTGCACAATTAAGAGTTGTGAACTCTATACATAAACTCATAAGGATATATTGTGATAATGAAGTTGCTATCAAATTCTTAAACAATAACAATAGGTCAAGTACTTGTAAGCACATAGAGATACAGTTCTTGGATTAAAAGGAGAAAATCAGAGATCAATTAGTGTCAATTGATCATATTGGGATTGACTATATGTTAGTTGATTTTGTGATGAAGTCACTTCCACTAGATACCTATAGTGGACATATTTATAAGATGGGGTTGGTCAATTCCCTAGAGGATATGACATATATCTAGACACTAATATAATATATGATATCATGTGTCTAATCTCTAGATATTAGTTTATTATGAACTATCATTCATCATTAGATAAATGGGAATGACACTTTATTTATCTTGTCATGACATTATGAGTGCATTCATAAAAGTTTTTTAAATATCACCTAAAATATTGTCTTAATATTAATCATATCTTAGTACATGAAGGGGGCATACATTCTAAACATTGTATTACTATCATGACTAGTACTTTTAAAAGATATTATGATCAAAATGAGGATACTATTTAAAGGAGATTAAATAAAGTCAAGTGGGAGATTGTTGGAGTCAAACTCTATCAATGTGACTTTTCTAATCAAATTAGATATTAATGTAATTATAAATAATTCATAGTATTAAAGTTTATTAGGGGCAAAATTGTAATATGTTTACAAAGTATATTATATGAAGGCTTGCCCTTAGGGTTTCAACACAAAAGAACAACCAAACTCATATAAAGACACTCCATTCATAGGAGAGGTTCTAATTGTGAGGATCAAATAGAAGAAAAGAGGAGAAAGATTAACATGTGTTTGCCATTTTTTGCATTGATGGCAAATACAGGTAATATAAGTATGTCAAAGTATCACCCTCTCCTGGCACAAGGTGCCCCACCTAGTGACTAGATTTTTCCATCCTCCACTGCCCAATTCAAGTCTTCACTATTGGTAGAAAGAGAAACCATCCTTCTGAGGAGAGCATTAGCTTGAGGAAGCTCAAAATGAAGGATTTACATGATGATATACCGGCATGGCACAATGTCAACTCCTGCTCCTATCTTCTGAGACGCATCACATGGCCCCCGTTGCGATTACTTGCCTCAACCCTCTTTGTGTCAGCATATTACTATTTGCCTACGTCGGCTGCTACTATGAGGCTACAGGGAGGGGACTTCAACTCTGTATTCTTCTGATGAAGAATTCAGTATCAAACCTAGTCGGAACGCCATGTAGAATCATGCAAATGGGTAAAGATTGGGTTGCAGCCCCTATTTTATTAATGGGCAGGGGAAGATCTCTTGCACTATCTTTGGGCCTCTTTATGATCAGAATAGATGATCCTAGCAAAAAAAATTAGCATGGGCAAAAAGCAGCAATGAAAAATATATTAATATCCATTTTTGAGTAATTTCCAACTCTTGTCGAGACTCATTATATCATAACAAATGATCCAAGAATATAAAAAACATTTTTTTCTATTATTTGATACTCTGAAATAGATAAAGATTCATGTTTGGGTAATATCTAAATGAACATAATTTGATGTTATATCTTTTATTTCTAGGTTTATGAGTCAACATATAGTTTGTTGGAAAGTAATCGTCTGACTTATTTCTTACTATGAATATCAAAAAGGGGGTGGCAAGGTAGTAGTAACCTCTTTGAAATTTCGGGCTCTCTACCGGCCTTCAAGCTTTTACTCAATCCAAGCCTTGTTTCCTCACATACCTCCCCGCCAATAAGTAGAATTGAAGCAAAGATTTTCTAAGGTGGCATGCCGTGTGGGCGAAGTTGTTCTGATGAGTGACTTTGGCTTCATATCTGTAAGAAATTAGGGGGGACTCCCATAGGAAAGGTACTTGACTTGTTCCAATTAGTACGGTGGAAGAAAGCGGGTGTGGTGGAGCATGTACCCAAGCCCCACCGTTGAAGACCACAACGTCAAAGGATGTTACGTCATCTGAAACCATCCCATGTTGTCGCCATTAGACTCAATTGAGGGATCCGAATTTCCTTCATTACAAGGTTTTATTTTCTCTCATTTTGTTTAGATTTCATTGTAATCCTCTTTTTCTTCCCAAGGCCTATAAATAGGCCTAAGATTTCTATGAATTGTGGTTTATCTTGGATTAAAAAATAATTATTCTTAAGATTATGTCCTAGGGGATCTGTGAGACTGCCACCACCTGCAGTCGCCATTGTCGCACGGGTCCCACCTTACTTCATGGTCAACCTTGCTATCTTTCTAGGTCGCCAAATGATCCCTCAACCTACCCTCGCGTGCCCATCATCATGCTGATGGCTCCCCGTCAGATCGCCAGTCGCATGTAGCAAACTCCCTTCTGTGTATGTTTGTGCGAGCCGTTCCTTCTTGCCGCGACTTGGAACATCCTATAGGCAGTGGACGTGCATGGGTATCCTCCCTCCGCATCAGCATCCAACGTCTTTTGATGTGTTGACGGTCTTCCGTCAAGTCACCGTTTGCACGCTATGAACTCCCCTCGCGGGCGCCTGCGCAATTCATATTGTCTTGTCACGATTGGAGCATCTCACACATAGAGGACGTGCCGAGGAAGCTCACCCTCCACAATTGCTTCCAATTCCCGACGGCTATCATACATTGTGCGTCCTTCTCTAATCAACCATTGGATTTAGTTTCAGGGCACTGCCCCAAACCTCACAAGGGGCAGCTTCTCCTTTGACCCCTCGCCAACTATTTGTGCAGTTGGATCTATGTCGGGCTCACTCTTTTCTAATTATCCTCAACGTCAACTTTTCAACGAACAAATACCCAAAGTCTTTTCTCAACCCTCTCTGGTGAATGTGTATATTGATTTCATCTCATTTTTTCTCGTTCGTGTTTCCACCGCCATCGGACTTAGTTGTGTGAGTTGTGATTTCCTTGTTTGGAGGCTCACTGAGATTTTGAAATGTGGAACTTTGTTTTATTACGATGACTTGAGATAATCCTTCCATCCTCGACTGAGGAACATAATGGTCTTCTCACAGTCACGTAGTTGGCTTTGAAGGTTCGAATTTGATTGTGTGTGAATTTTTGTGACTTGTTAATTATCCATTACATTCCCAATATATTTTATTAGTGCCAATCATACTTGTCCTACATCAAGGCACATGGCCTTTTGTGGTGGCGAGAGGTGCAGCCAAGTTGAAGATGACAGACGACAGTCGAAAATGATAGGAGTTGAAAGGTGGCTGCCGGGGGCAGCAGCCACTTTGGCAGCAGCTTGGTGACGTTCTCTGTAGGGTTTCAAGTGGTCACCTGGGCCCGAGACTCAACAAACTTTGGGCAACGGCCCTGGGACATGAAGTTCCTCCACTCCACACTGCCACACGAAGAAATTATGCCCCTTCACTCTCTCCGGCAGAACACAAAGTCCTCAATGTTTTTAACCCATATAATTGTGTTGTTGGTGGTGGGATGAAAGAAATGAAGAAGCATTATGTTGCAGCAGAACACTTGAGCCCTTGCGTCCTGTGCTTTATATCAAAATTCTCTATAGACCTTCGCTTGCATGCCTGAATATAAAGCTGCCTTCTCTTATCTGACTGTTGTTCATAGGTCTTTCTATACATGTTCTGTGGAAGAATTTTATTCACACATCAACACAGGAGATAAAAGAATGTCTGGAAATAATATATTTATCAATTTACCCAATCACAATACTCTCATCCTTGATTCTATATAGGAAACTGGAGAATGATATTCCTCACCCAGACCCCCTATGATTTGCAATTATAAATAATAAGATCCGTGTTCATGTACTTTCAATCATTTTCAACTAGTTTGATGCACCATTCTTGTCATTTCTTAAAAACTGATCAGATTCGTAAACAATTTAGCTTCTTACAAACTAAATGTCAAGCCATTATGACGACGACGACGACTCACATTATTGCAGGAAATTAATGCCGCCGACTTCGGAGATCTGGCTTCTCAATCATGGCAGGTTGGAGTGGTAAGCCCGTTGACCATATCATCGTTGGGCCCCTAGTCGAAGTTCGCTTTAAATGGCTACATTTGCCAGAAAACCATTTCCTTATTTAGCATTGTTATCCTGCTGTGTTGACATTGATTTTGGTCAAAACTACCTAAATGAGGCTCGCGAAATAAATTGCCGCACAGTTCTTCCTCGCAGCTGGCGCTGAATATCTAAATCTATCATGTGCAGCCGAAGCCCCTTCCCCACGGAGACCAGCGGTGCTCAATGGATCCGCTGCTCGTCATAATTCAGCATCCCCCTTCTAGGAAACCGGCTGCCGCATGAGACTCCGCCTCGCCACCCAACTGCTACCGCATAAAAAATGTTCTTCTCATGCCTGGACAAGATACGAACACGTAGAGACTGAGCGCATCAGGGGTGGCTTTCCAAGGCCAGTCGGCGAGAATTCGCCCTAGGTCAACGCTTTCATCTGCCTGGATATCTGGATGGCCCTGTAAAATACCCGGATTTTTTGGAACTTTATTGTATAAATGTGAATATTTCGCCGGAAACGGAAAATTGGGCGTTTCTTTATTAATTTATTCACGATGAGGAATCAGATAGGTACATATAGCCTGAGATCCGTACAGCCGCCGGCGCGTTACTGGGCGACTACCCCCCGGTCGAAGTGCCGTCGGGCGACGGCCTCAGCTGGAAGACCCGGTTGAACCAGACGGAGTGGAGAATCATGTGGAAGAGGTCGTATCTGGCGGGCTCGGGGTGCCAGAGGAAGTGCCTCTGCACCATTCTCACCCCGGTTTGCAGGGCCAGGTACCTGCTCCTGGGGATGGAGAGGAGAATGTCCTTGAGCCGGGAGACGTCCTTCTCCTCGACGATGACGGAGAAGGCCTCCCAGTCGAGGACCTCGAAGAAGGGCGGCACGAAGTTGTCGGAGATAATCACCGGCACGCACTCGTAGAAGATGGCCTCCACCACCCGCGGGCTGTTCACCTCGTACCCGCGCGGGCACACGCAGAACCTGCTGCTCTTCATGTACTGCGCGTACTCCGCCGCCTTCCTCCCCCTGTCGGCTCCGCCGCGCAGCGTCGGGCCGAGGATCGCCATGTCGGGGTCGCCGCCCCAGTGCTGCAGCAGCGCGGGGCGGAGGTAGCCGTGCATCTCCCCCGCGAAGAAGGCCAGCAGGGTCCTGTTCCTCGCCGGCCTCCCGCCGAGGTTCCGCGCCGGGTCCTGCAGGCTGCGCACGTTCGTCTCCGGCAGGGAGACGTCCTTCCCCACCACGAAGTCCTCCGTGGTGTCCGCGTTGCAGAGGGCCCTGACGGAGGTCCCCATCGCCCGCCATGTCTCGTGCGTCGCCTGCGAAGCCAGAAGAGGAAGAAGTGGATGGGTTAGCGGGGAGCTGATCCTTTCCCGCCGCTGGCGCCGGCGTCGGCGTCGGAGATGCTCACCCAGTCGTGGCAGGAGACCAGGAAGTGGTCCGCGCCGTCGGTCCTGTTCCAGAAGGGGTACTTGGCCGCGATCGTCGTGACGTACTTCTTCAGAAACCCGATCAGGTTGTCGTGGGAGTGGGAGTCTCGGACGTACAGCTGCGTCTGGAGGAGGTGGGAGCTGAAGGGCATGTAAAAGAGGTGGGCCTCTCCCGGGTCCTCGACGAGGAACCGCCCGCTTCCCTCCATGTGCCTCATGAACCAGCCCTCGGAGGAGTAGATCCCCGTGAGCTCCGGCTGGTGGAAGATGGGCTTCTCCCCCTCCTTGTAAACGTAGACCTTAAGGAGGCTCTCCATTAGGTCGTAGCTCCTGAGGTGATGGCAAGCAGGCGTGAGACCCAACGGTCAGGTCACCACGGAATCCAAGGCTCTGAGGTGTTTACAGCTCTGGAGGTTTACCTTCTGAACATGGAGAAGTTGCGGAAGATGGGTGGGTAGAGCTCGGGATCGCTCTTCACAGGGGGCGCGTTCAGAATCTGCTTTCTGGCGTCCAGGATCTCTCGATCTCTCGGAGAAGACCATCTGGGTACCTGTGAAGTGCACCAAGAGGATCAGACGATTAATGGATTTTATTTAAACAAAAAGCAGCACAAGTTCAGTCAGCGACTTCCAGCTCTGTCGGACTCACCACTGAGCACGATTCGCGGTTCCTGGACGCGAGCTGCTCCATGTCTGAGATCGACATCGCGGACTGTCTCAGCCTCGCCCTCTCCTGCCGGTCCTTGGCGAGTATACACTCCTGAATAATTTCTCTACTTTCCAATGAAACAGTCTCCATTCCGTCCTCCCTCCTCGGTTTCTTCTCCTCCTCTTCTTTATGAAAATCCACGCCGGTGGCATTGGCGTCGCCGCCGCCAGACGGCGCAGAACCGAAGACGTTCTCTGCTTTCTCGGGGTTTCCTGTTGTCATGTAGCCGCCATTGGTATCCTTAAACCCACTCAGTGTCGTACCATTCCCAAGATCAACAGAGAAACCCCGTTCTTCTTCTGCATCTCCGCCTCTATTGACGTCCCCCAGGTCCCCATCTACTCCCCCGGCGGCACCGAGAGTCCCCCCCCTTTCTAATGATGGAGACGGCGAGCTCTCTGAATCATATGATGGAGGAGGGGACCCGCTGGGGGAGTGGCTCGGCAAGGTCGTCTGCCCAAGAACAGTAAACAGAGTCGTTGAACCATTTACTGGGCTGACCGTCAGACTGTGAAGGCCCAGAACAAGGATGGTCGTCAAGATCGCCACGCAGAGAAGCAGTCTGGTTCTGGTCGGGCATATCTTCTGAAGCGGAACAAGGTGGTTCTGCATCGCAGACATAACCCGACCCAGCAAATGATGAATCACCAAAGCTGTCTCCTTGACCTGGTAAATTAGATGGGGCCGCCATTACCGTTAGAGAGAACTGATTCGTTTTTAATAATTCATCTTCTATAATCGCGAGGATTTGAAGGGAAATAGGTGAAATCGAGGAGAGTTTATTTGAGAATTAGAAAAAAAAAAACGAACTTGGAGGGCTCATTCTATTCGATAGTTTTTAATTTATGAGCTCGCAAGAGAACGAGTATCCGACTTTTTTTCTGGTGGGTTCCTTCGGGAGGTAAGCTGTTCTTCATTATCCGGTAGCACGGATGAGATTCATGTCAAAACCAAGGTTTCTGCTCAGCCTGAAGAGCAACTCTGTCCGATGAGACGATGATAACTTACAGAAACAACCGCGTAGACAGACAATATCCCTTTCATAGTTCTTCAAAAACTTGCAGAAACAACCGCACAGACGATGACAAGACTTCAAAAACTTCTCATAGAAATTATTGATCTCTCCCGCACAGACGATACACCTTTCATGTCGACAAATCCTCCCAGTTCAGCAAAAAATACTTCACTTGGTACGTACTTTCTTTGAATTCCGAAGATAAATTCAGTAAGATATGAAGCATAGAGCAGCACAGAGATACCGTAACAGAGGAGAGAAGCCCTCACCAGTGTAGGCCTCCGCAAGAACTTTGGTGCTGAGGATGAGTAAGAGCCCTACTCAGAGGTAATCTACAAGAAGCATCCGGGGAGATTAGTGTTCTCTCAATTTCCACGGTTCATGAGGATTATGTGATCATGGGGGGGAGTGCGTCGTAGACATTTATAGTGTTAGCCCATAAGTGGCCCATTAATATAATAACTATCTCATAATTACTTATTAATTACCCTCATGTGGAAAACAACACACACCATTTATTTAATAAGAACCCCTATTGGAGGAGAAAAAAGAAGACACCCTACTCTCTCTCTCTCTTCTTTATTCTCCTCATTCTATTTGATGAGAACAAAACTTTGAATGTTTTGAGGGCTTATTACTTTTATCTTTAGTGCATTGGTTTGCCATCAAAGAGTATTATAGGGAGAATATATACCAACGTATCTATCTATTTGGGGAAATAAACACATTTTTTTTCTTATGTTACAATTTTTTTGAACACCCGATACACAATGTCTTAGTCACGTGAGTAATTCATCATGTAGAATTAGAGAGTAATTATTATGTTATTACTTCAACATTTGGTATCATTTCCGTTCCACCGTGCTCTAATATATATATGCTTTAATGAGACATTACCGCAAGTCCGCCGTGGCCGCATCGGCGACCGTGCTCTCTCCCCACGTGTCCTTCTCCGCGGAAGCCGCAGCCATGAGCCTCCGGCCACGCCGTAAGCGGCTGGCAAGGGTCATGTGCGATAACCGCAAGTGTCATCGGATGTGCGATGACCATAAAGGTCACCGCACATTGCCGCCAGCAATGTCGATAATGGGCCATAATGGGCCGTGTACCTTAATGGGCCGTGGTGCGTCCAAGATCATCTGATGATGTGACCCACCGCCGTCAGAAATGATGATGAGGGGTGGAGCACCCTGACTGGTGCAACCACTTGGACGGCGGGAGGGCCGAGGTGGACGGCGGGCCCTCTCCCGAAGTGCCGCTTTAAGCACTCGTTACAGTTATCGTAACCGCTTGGGACGTCATCAGTGACGGCACGTCCTCTCTTCCGTGACGACCATTCGTCGCCCGACACGGCACGTGCCATCATCATGACGGCCGCGTGCCTCAGCATCCGTCACGGCCCCGTGCCTCGATCGTCGGGGAGAGCCACATGACTCGTCGTCCGGCCATGCCTCGTCCTCCGCGACGGCCATGCTACGCGAGGTCACGTCTCGCGGCAGATGACGGCCTAAGCCTCGCCGTCACGGCCCAGCCCGTCACATCGTCCCTCCAGAAAAGCCCAGAAGGCCCAAATGTGCGTCTCGGGCGGTGTACCTTTTCACATTAAGACGTCATTATGATGTCATCATGATATAACTAAAAATAATATATATACTTTTCAATAAACATGTGATTTATTGAGATTTTACATCATATAATTATGAATTTGATATAAAGTATGTATAATGATATACTATACCAATGTCAATATAAAGATGTGGTGATTTCTTAATTTAGTTCATCACCAAAGTGATGATAAATCTCATGTTTAATAATTTTTTCACATAAAGTTTATTTGACATTTGGTACTGTATTTAACTTTTATGAAAGTATGATTATTACCCAAAGGTAAATCATAACGTTCAAATTTTAAATACACTATAATAATATGAAAATATCTTATCCCATCATATATATATCCAACTATATTATATTGATTGTTGAGAAGATATCTAACTAGTTTCAATGATGATAAAATTCATTATAAAAGGTATAAATATTTTGTATATTATGATATTCATCAAAAGAAAATATCATAATGACTCCCCTAGCATACCTATCAAAATAGATCATAAAGTCTATTGATTTATTTTGATAAATTATGTGGTCTTGATGTGAACATGTTATTTACTTTTGGAGCTATGCTTACTTCTATTTTTCTTCAGAACTCCATCGTTATTCTTTATTTGAATTAGTTAATTTTAGTGAATGGAAAGAATGTATTTTGTTTTTCATTAGGTTGTAAGGATTTAGACTTGGCTTTTTGTGTGGATGCATGAGCACAACATATAAAGGAAAGTATTATTGAACAAAAAGCTTCTTATGAAAAGTGGAAGAGCTCAAATTGTTTTAGCCTATTGTTAATGCAATCTAATGTGACTAAAAATATTCAAAGCTTTATTCTAATTTGTGAGACCATTAAAGATTTTATGAAAGCCATTGAGGAGCAGTTCATTAGTTATAATAAGGCCAAGACTAACACCTTAATAAATAAAATGTCATCAATGAAATATTCTAGAGATTGTAGTAGTTTTCAACATATAATGACAATGAGAGACATTGCTGCTCAATTTATTGATATGAAAGTTAATATTACTAATAATTTTCTTGTTACTTGTGTCTTTAACTCTTTGCCATTGAATATGGTCATTTCAAAATCTCTTATAACACTCATAAAAAAGTGGTTAGTAAATGATCTCTTCTTTATGTGTTCGAGAAGATGAAAGATTGAAAGGAGAGAAGGTGCATATTACACCTTTGACTTCTCATAAAGATAAAAAAGCTAAAGTGAAAGAAAAAATGTCTTAGAAGAATAAGAAGTGGTCACTTAGTGATAACATCAAGCCGCATATTAATACCTCTTCTATCAAGTGTTTCTTTTGTCAAAATAAAGGTCACAAGAAGATTGACTATATCAAATATTAGTTTTTAGAAAAGAAAGATAATATTGCACTTATCTCTCATGAATGTAATTTAAATAATATTTTCCTTAATAGTTGGTGGATGAACTCAACAGTAATTGTTCATGTTATTAATTCTACACAACTTTTCAACTCGTCGAAAACCAATTGAGCATGGAAGAATCCTTTTCTTAGGAAAAGAAGATGTGTTTACATGTAAAATATTACTAGAATCAGGATATATACTAGACTTATATGACACTTTTTATGTTTGATCATATATTAGAAGTCTTATTTCTGTACCAAAACTTGATAAATAAGGTTATTGTTTTCAAACTAAAAACCTTAGTTATCCTTCTTTAAAGATTTTGTGATGATTAGTTCTGCATATCTATCTAGAAATCTATATAGACTCAAGACCAATCTTACAATATAAAAATCTTTGGTTGTCTAATATACCTTAATTGGTAATAAATGTAATATTTTAAATAATGAGTCTTATTCATTATGACACTATAGGTCGAGATATATTTCAAAAGAGAGGATACAAGGATTAACTAAAGAATAGATCTTACGTTCCCTTGACTTTACTATCTCATAGATATTTATGGATTATATAAAGGTTAAACAAACCAACATTTACAAGAAAGGTATTAAAGATCAAATAAACTATTAGAGATTTTGCACATGAATATAGGTGAACCTTTTTCTCTATGTTATATTAGAGAAAAATATTTTGTCACCTTTATATATGACTATTCTTATTATATATATCTCTACTTATTTTTTGAAAAGGCGAAGGTATTAACGCCTTTAAATATTTCAAGAAAGAACTAGAGAAACAAACAAATAAAGTGATAAAAATAGTCAAATTTGATAGATGTGAAAAACATTATGGAAGCTTCACTAAAATGGGACAAAGGGATAGAAATTTGACTAGATTTTTTAAAGAAAAAGGTATTGCACCTTAATACATCATGTCGAGTAATGCATATCAAAATGGTATAACTAAAAGAAGAAATCATATAGTTAAAGAAATGATAGTCATTCTACCCTTCTTTTAAATATGTGGGGTGAAGTTTTAAAGACAATGATACATATACTTAATAAGGTTCTTACTGATTTATATGTTATGGAGAGGTAGAAAACCATTACTAACTTATATGAACATATGGGGGTGTTCAACTGAAGCTAAACTTTATAGCTTTTATATTAAAGCTTTCAAATTCTAGGACAATTAGTAGATTTTTCATTGATTATCTTTAGAAATCAAAGGGTTTTAGATTTTTATGCCCATCCTACACACCACAGATTGTAAAGACTAATAAGACTAGATTTCTCAAAGATGATTATTTTAATAGAAGCGATGTCTTTCAAGATATCACATTTGATGAAATATAGAATGAAATAATAACCTTTGCATTTAATATTGACATTTATCCTCCTTTCATTATTTCAATGACCATCACTCAAAAAAGTGAGGAAGTTGTCAATAATCCATTAAAATAGGAGTTAATTATTCATCATGATAACCAATCACTCTAAGAAAATCAAAATAATGATCAAAGGAAAAAGTTACCGATATCAAGTAGAATAATGAAATCAACTATTCATTCAAATTATGTGGTGTATCTCCAAGAACAAAGTAGTGATAATATTGAGTTATATCTTATTTTTTTCACACATGCCATAGAAAGTATAAATCCCTCAATGGTTTGAAGCCATGAGAGAAGAACTTGATTCTATGACGAAAAATCATGTTTGGGACCTAATAACCTTACTTGATGGAGTTAAACATATTGGATGTTAATGGGTATTCAAAATAAAGAAAGACTCAAAAGGTGAAGTGAAAAGGTATAAGGTCAGACTTGTGATAAAGGTTTTACATAATTAAAAGATATTAACTTTAATGAAATCATCTCTCTAGTCTCATAAAAAGAGTCATTTAAAATAGTCATAACTTTGGTAGCTCACTATGACCTTGAGCTACACCAAATGGATGTAAAAATAATATTTTTAAATGGTAATCTTGAAGAAAATCTATTAATAGAACAACCTCAAGGCTTTTCTATAGATGACACAAATCATTTAGTATGTAAACTCAATAAATCTAGTTATAAACTTAAACAAATCTCTTGACAATGGTACCTAAATTCATTAAAGTTATATTATCTTTTGGATTTATTGAAGATATTAGTAATCGGTGTGTACCTTAAGGTTAATGATAGTAAATTCATAATATTGATTTTGTATGTGGATGATGTTTTACTTGCTAGTAATGACTTATGTATATTATATAAAACTAAAAGATTTCTTTCTACTAATTTTGAAATGAAAGATATGGGTGAAGTCGCTTATGTTTTTGGTATTGAGATTCACCATGATAAATCTAAGTATACACTTAGTTTATTTCAAAAGTCTTATATTTTTAATGTATTAGAGAGATATAGTATATGCAACTATTCTCCTAGTGTGACTCTAATTGTCAAAGGGGATAAACTTAGCTTGAATGATTGTCCTAAGAATAAGATAAAAGGTTTTCATTTCATATGCATTAATTATTAGGAGCTTGTAATATACACAGATGTGTACTCGTCTAAATATTGTATATACTATTGGAATACTTAGTAGATACCATAGTAACCCAAGTCTATAATATTAGAAGGTTGCAAAGAAAGTATTGTGTTATCTACAAATCACTAAAAATCACACACTCACTTATAGAAGATCAAATAACCTTGAGATTATTGGCTATTTAGATGGAGATCTTCGAGGCTACCTTGACAATAAGAAATCTACTACAAATTTTGTTTTCCTACTAGTAGGTGGAGAAATTTCATAGAAGAGTGTAAAACAAATCATTATAGTTGCTCATATCATGAAAGCTAAATTTGTTGTCATCGATGAGACCTCATCACATACAGTATAGATAAAGAAGTTTATCATAGGTCTTAAAGTGATAGATTCAATTTAGAAACCTCTTAAAATATATTGTGATAATGAAGCTGATGTTTCTTTATATAATGACAACAAAAGTTTTACTTCATGTAGAGAGTTAGAAATAAAATATTTTATTGTTAAAGAAAGAGTAGAGAATCATTTGATATCTATTACTCATATTGATACACATGACATGTTAGTAGACTCACTTACTAAAGAATTGACACATATTGTATTCAAAATATGCAAAGAACATAAGTTTATTATGTAATGAGTAATATTTATTTTGAAACATCAAATATTTGTCATCACATTTTAATATATATAATGATTCTCTGGTTTCTATTTCTATACAAAGTATTTATGGATAAAGTAAGTAGATAAAGGGTTCTATTTTACCAAGGAAATAAGAATATAATTAAACTATTCATAAAAGTTGTTGTCATATAAAGCATTGGTTATGAAAGAATATTGACATATTAATACATGGAAGGTAATGCACACTCAAGTATATCTACTGTCATGACTCATATCTCTATTTAACCATAACAAAGTATAAAATTTACCCACATAAAGGTGAGAGTAGTTATGGTGTCACATCAAAACTCAAAGTGTCTAGTATCCTTTGAGTCTAGTATCTCATATGTCTAGTGATGAACATTTGTCATTGGATTTAAATACTCATAATCTAATAATATTTATAACTGAAACTTAATAAAAATTAGTAAAGTAATGAGTCTTAGGTCAAACACAAAGAATAGGAAAACGTGTCATGGATATTAATTTTTTTTATTATTCTAGTGATTTTATAATTTTATAGAATTTTAATAAATTAAATAATAGAAACTAACATTTAATCAATAGTGAAGAGAAAAAGGGAGATAGATGTGGGATTTAGAAGGGATTAGAGGAAATTTTGAGGATAGATGTGAGATTTCGAATGGACTTTTGGACGAATTTTTGGGAGATAGAAATGGGGTTAAGAAGTGATTTTAGATGAATTTTTAGGTGGAATAGAGGATGGAGAAAAGAAAATAGACGATAATTAGGAGAGAGCAAATCATGGTCACCATGTCTCGCACCTATGTTGACTGCAATTTTCAGACGAATAGGCGAGAGAGAATGCCCGAATCAATTTCACACCGATTAATAAGGAGTAAAATGTAACCATAAAATCAACAAACCACTAATTAATTAGAGAGAAATCACCATAAAATCGCTAGAAAATCATTTCTCTTGGTGGAAAAATGACAAGGAATTTTAGTTGGATTTCTCGATTGAAATCGATGGAAAACAATTTGAAATGACTCCTTGGATGATTCACGAAGAGTTTTGGAAGGTTTGAGATAGAAAAAAACCCTTTTGATCAAGTGAATCATGTGTTCTTCCGATTATTTCTGGTGAATGTCTGGAAATTATCATTTTTGACAAAAACTAAATAAAACGGGAAATAAATCTAAAACTAATGTTGTCCTTCAATGGGTTCACCTCAGGAACAACAAGAGATGCTAGTGTGATAGCTTTGTATGGTTTAATCGTGTAACACCACGCCGGAAGGCACATGAATATCGTATGGCAACTCTGTGCTACTCGTTGGAAGGATTTTGTGGAGAGAAAGGTTCAACACCGTAGTCATTGCCGTCTAGGGTAAAAGAGAAGACTTGTGGCCACCCACTAGAGGCTTTGGGTGCAACTGAAGGAGTGAGGAGGAGGGTTCCTTAGTCGTTGGAGGCTCTGACCATGCGGAGGAGGGAGAAGACATAATGATTGTCGTTGACAAACCTACGCCCTTTTTATTTCATTAGTTATAATCAATAATCTCATTTTTATATGACAATAATAGATCATTGCTGATATGCCTCTCCATGACTTAAGTACGTTAGTTACACAGCAAGTTCTCTGCCTTTCAATTGGTTTACTCTTAAGGGTACATGGCACATCCTAAAAAATCACAAAACATTAACATGATATAAGTATCAATCAGCTACTAATTCACTGTCATAAAAGGGTGACGTGGCACATTCACAGGCATTGGCTCAAGCAGAAATTACATAACTATATATGATAATAGATATTATCTATTTATTTATTTCAAAAATAGTAAGTAATTCATTTTAATATGAAATAAATCATAAAAATTAACTAAAATTCATGAAAAATATGAAAATGCTTAAAAACATTTTATTCAATAATTATAATTTATTTTCATGAAATTTATGTAATATTTTATTATTTTAACTCACGTTACATCTAAAAAATGAGATATTATCATCTAATATCTTGTAGAATACTAATTATATTATGGGTCAAGTGAAAAAATATTAAGTCATAAGTGACCCATTAACACAATAACTATCCATAATAATTACCCCATAATTACCTATTAACTATCCTCTTGTCTCGAAATTGATCCACAACACAACACCCATTTTCTTCGTATGCAAGAAGGCAATGAAGTTTAGTTCAAGAGATTGCAATAGAGTAGAGCAGCTGTGACATGAAGCTCCTTAACTTAGCTAGATCTTCTCTCGATGTGGTGCCTTTAACTCTTCTATGTCAATACTTTATCGCAATGCCGAAAGGAACAAGTCTTTTCCCAAGTTATGAATCTTCATCAATGGCATAGTAATAAGAGATAAAGACATTTTGTTCCATCCAAAGAAAAAAAGGTAGCTAAACCACCTCACTAAACTCAGAAAGAAAGAAGAGAAAAGCCTTGTGTTACTGAAGATGAGAATGGGTGTTCATCCTTTTCTTGGCCCAGAACTTTTACCCCTCCTGTTCACATAACAATCTGGAGAAAGATGATATTAACGCGGGCAAAAAATCCTTCATGGTGTTACAGAAAATACTGATCCTCTGAGCACGCAAAATGTGAAGGAATTTCTTCAACTGACTTGTAGTTTCTGAGCTTCGAGTGAGCTGAATACTAGCCACCGTTTTCTTCACTCAAACGGCGAAGCAGAAGTAAGCCTAAGAGAAAAGCCTCATCAGCTTCCGACATTTACGCAATCGTGTCATAAGCTGGCAGAACGGAAGTATACGCTTTGGCAGAAACAAAGACGACTGCGGTCTGTAAACCTTGACGCTTGTGGAACTATTTTGGGGAACTCTCAATGGCCTCGCTCCACTCCTTCCTCCAGTTAAGAATCACTGGGTTTGTCCGACGTCAGCTGCCTAAGAAGGTCAATTTCAAAATCATTACCGTTCGAATTTCGCTCCACCTGATAATTTTAGGAAATTTCAGGGATTCAACACAATGATCCGCGAAAACATCATCAATCCTTTGCGTTTGATGAACAACAGAACAGGCAGGGAGGCAATGAGGCAGCTTTGAAAGAGGACGGTTCCATCCACAACTCATGACACAGGCGTACGCACATCTGCACATCTTAGGAGAAACCCCCAGGTTAGCTTACCATGAGAAGACTATCCCAGGCCGCCAGACGGAATTTACAAAACACTGAGCCGGCTACAACGACGACATCCAAGGCAACTGAACAGATCA
Source organism: Spirodela polyrhiza (assembly GCA_024713555.1). Taxonomy (NCBI): domain Eukaryota; kingdom Viridiplantae; phylum Streptophyta; class Magnoliopsida; order Alismatales; family Araceae; genus Spirodela; species Spirodela polyrhiza. The sequence goes on along the minus strand of CM046533.1, from coordinate 6,298,469 downwards.
GGCGCTAAAATTCATTGAAAAGAGATTTTAGGATCGAATGCAGGAAGTGTCCAGGAATGCATGAAACCTCAGGGAGCCCCAGACCACTCCCCGCCGATAAAATCTCTCCTGCTGAACGCCAGCCGGTACAAATTCTCAGAGACACAGGAGATCCCGAAGACCACAAGAACACAGAGAGAGAGAGAGAGAGAGAGAGAGAGAGAGAGATGCTTGCGGAGCATGAGCGGGGCGATACCTGCCAGAGATCGAGCTTGCTACGGACTCCCAATGCTCGAGTTCAGTGGGAGCACTGCACTTTCGCTGAACTGGGATCACCAATCAACGACGAGGGTAAGAAAGAGGTGCTACCTCTCTCTCTCTCTCTCTCCCCCTCCGCACCCCCCCCGGGCGCCGACGGCTCGAGCACGTGTGACGTAGGATAAAATTGCCCGATGACCAACATAATAAGAAAATTATTTTGAAGTTTGCTCGATGCGGGCGCCGGAGGGCTAGAAAATAAAACGTCCCATGATTATCGGGGGGCTTATTAATTAAAAACAAGTAAGAGGAGCCCTAATTAATTATTTAAGAGGGACTGTACCCGATTTTACTGCCACTAAGGATGTCTTAAACAGTTCTTCACAAAGGCACGTGCGGTTCGCATGTGCGATATCTTCGGACAGTCGCAAGTTAGCCCAAACCGAGCCTAAGCTGAGTCATTAAGCTTGTGTCTCCGAGTTAATGACTCAGCTTAGGCTCGGTGTCGAGCCTACGATAAACCCGAACCGGACCAACTCACCTCAAGGAAGTCGGACTCGGCAGACTCGGTAGCACGTGAGGGGTGTGGGGTTTTCCAGTGGGCCTTCATTCGTGGGCCTCCGTGAATGGGCAGCCAACTGGAAGAAACGGATCGGATCCACTGGGCCTTAAGCTGGTGGTCACGGGCCCCTTCTCAAATATTTTTATTTTTACATACTTTCCTACTGTCACTGTAATTATTAATTATTTTTGGGTTTTATCATAAAGGACTCGACTTCCTGAAGCGGCTTCAGTGAAGCCCTTTCCTTCTGATTAAAGTCTTCGTCTTCCACACTCGGGGACGGCGCCACCAGTCTCTCCCCACTCTTGCTTCCTTTCTCTCCAGCACCGTTGCCCGCCGGCGCCGTCTCTGAAACTGTTAGTTCTCCGACGCATTCGTTTCTCCGCTACGGTAACTGCCGCAGCTTGACCGTCGGCGAGAGGGGCTACAATAGCGCTATTCCCGCCGTCTTCTTGTTTGCTGTCCTGGGTCGTCTTCTGGTTGATTCTGGGCAGATTCCTTACTTCCCGCCTGTCTTTTTGATTCTCCCTGAACCATCGGAGGCGCTTGGCTTTAAGAAGGCACTGTCGCATTCGATAATTTCTTTTGCTCTTCGGGGGGAGACTGGGGATTTTTTTTTTCTTTCCACCACCGTGTGGTCATCTGACCTTCTACTAAACTTCTTCATATTCCAATGGAAAAGTTTTAAAAAGTAAACGGAAGAAAGAAAATAGATTGGATATCTATGGGAACCATGGAGGAGGTCAGGGCGGATGGTCGCAATCGTAAACAACTAAGACCGCTTGTGTGTTCACGAAACCTCCTCCACCGGGCTCACGGCTCTGCTCAGTGGTGTCAAGGTCAGAAACCTCTTTTCCGTTTTCCCATCTTTTTACCATCCTATGCCGTTGCTTAATATTTTATGCGTTGGTTTATATCATATCTTTAGCCACATTAACCTACATTCTTGTGTATTTCATTCAGGGGACACCATCGTGTTGGCTGCTGTGTATGGGCCAAAAGCTGGAACAAAGAAAGGGGAGAACCCTGAGAAAGCATCAATTGAAGTTATTTGGAAGCCAAAAACTGGACAGATTGGTAATTAGCAGCGCCTGACGATTTATATCTGCTTCACTGTGAAAGTCGAGCTCATTGCGTATACCTGTGTTTTAACTTTTTTCACTGTTTAGTGTACAAGTGGGTGTGCAAATAAATAAAGTATTGTGGGTATTTTATCCTTGTTATAAGCTTCTCCATGACATAGAGAAACGGAATGAGCTAATGTAGGACATCTAGGTAGCTGATAGCATGTTTGACCTTTGCTTTATCTTTTTCTTTTTTGTAAATGGAGTAAAGCTGGGTGACGTAATTTATTGTATGACGTCTTCAACAACTATGAACATTGAGAAGCGTGCTCCTAAAACTTACGAAAGACTTGATCATTAGTTTACGGAAAACAAGAGTCCTCCTTTAGACTTTGTGATCATATTCATTCAATGTGTTGAGCTTCTGATTTAATAGTTACTATGTTTTTTTAGGTAAAACAGAAAAGGAGTATGAAATGATCTTGAGAAGAACTCTCCAGAGCATATGCATTTTGACGATTCATCCAAACACCACAACCTCTGTCATACTTCAGGTTAAGTGGTTTCTTATGATCTTTTTGGCGCAGTTCTATTTCTTGCGTTGTCACCTCTTTTTTTCCACAGCAGATTTTTTTCTTCACCCTTTTTGCTATCCTTATTTCCACGTTACATTTAACACTGATTGAAAAAAGATCAATATCATATTTTAATCCAGAAACATCATGATTCACCCCTCTGTGCTTTTTGATAAACCTGTCCTAGGTGAATGTGTCAGACATATCTTTCGACACTATCCTCTGTGATAAATATGCTGCATCATATTTCAGTCTAAACATCCTACTTAGAAAATATTCTTTCTTGGATTGAAATCCATTGGTTATATTCCATCTGCTCAGCGTCGATCTGTATTGTAGGAAGCATAGTACCATATTCATAAATGGAACTTGTCAGCTAAGTTGATGTTTCTCTTTCGTCTTGAGTTTATATACCTTAAACATTGAAAACTTTGCAAAAGAGATTTCATCGCAGGAAGTAAATGGCATTGAAAAAAAAATGGAACTAGTACATAATAAAAGACAATTTAATGATGCCTTGGTTTCTTGTCAGATTCAATTTGGGCGGCCAATTTGATTTTTGATGCCTTCATTTTAGTTTATAGCCACTGCTTTGGAATGGGTGACCAGTATAATTGTGTTGTACTTTAAAAAGAGCTCTCAATCTTTAAGTTTTATACATGATATAGTTGTTTTCTAGCCTTTCATATGCTGATATTATGGAGATATTGTTACCTGACCTTGGACTGTTTTTGGCCTGTGCAGGTTGTCAGTGATGGTGGAGCCGTATCCTTTTGGAATAACTTTTTTTTTGACGATGATAGATGATAATGAATGATCACTTTAAAAGAAAAGAATTACGATGAAGAGAAATTGTCTCAAGTCCTCTTCCAAAAGGTGGAGTTTTGTGCGTTGCGCAAAGACATCTGTTTTTTACCTAAGTCTCGCTTTAATATATGATACTATTGTTTTCTTGCACAACTTTAGTTATTTATCAAATCCAATTATCCTGGTATCCTTCGAAGAAAAAAAGGGGCAACATCTGGCTTTTGTTTTATTTATTCTTTTTTTATACTTCATCATATCTTAAGGAAGACTGATGTTTCTGATGCCATAATTTGCTTTTCTTGCTTTCGGCGGACATTTTTCAAATTTAATAAAGTTAAAAAATGATTTGAATGGTTCTCATGTCCAAAAATCTTGATTCTAACCTCCATCTTGAAGCGTACCATGAGCTGTTTTCAAGTATTTTGACTACCTGCCCGGTCCTTATGGCAGCCAGGCTATTCTGTACACTTGAATTTCTTCATCTGTTTTGGCACAGTATTTTAGGCATCTGCCTCAAATGCCGTCTTCGTGTCAATAAATTTCCTTCATGAAATCCAATAGCTTCTCCCATGTGCTATAAACGCATCATGCGCTGCACTTGTGGATGCTGGTATACCTTTAAAACATCTTGCAGGTATGTCAATGGTGGTGCGTTCATTTTTTTCATTTCACTTCCATATCTCATTACATTCTTCTCGTGAACTTCTGCAGTTTCAGTATCTTGTGGTTTGACACAAAATGGATCGCTCATTCTCGACCCTTCGAAAGTTGAGGAACAGGTAATTGGATTTTTTTCAGTCTAGAGGTAGCTGCCTTAAGATGAATGGATTATGCTGACATTGTGGTACATTGAGTATTGCTAGGAACTGTACTACGTTGATGCCATGAAGTCAATCTAAGCCGGATGCTGGCATATATATATATACATATAAGCTGAGAACATAACCCCAGTAATAACCCCAGTATATATATAATCCCACGTATGATAACTGGTATTTACAAGTAAGCTGAGAACATAACCCCAGTAATCTTGTACCAGAGCCTTGTTCCTGTGGATGTCCTGGATCTTGTGAGGACAGGACTCTGTTGAATAGAATTTTCGTCAGCTTAGACACGATTCAGGGAAAATTGTATTGATTTCGTGTTTCCATATTTAGCCATGGCTTATCCTGTGTATCCCTAACGTTGGTTCTTGCCACAAGGCAGGAGTTACAGGCCTTTGTGTACATGGCTTTTCCCAACTCCCCTGTAACGGTCCTCCCTCAGACATCGTCTTCCAAAGAGGGTGAGCCCATTGAACACGGAATAATTACTTCCGCTTCTTATGGCTCGATGTCAGGTAAATCTTTCTCTGGAGTCTATTGAGTATGTTAATGGGCAATGGTCAGAACTTGGATTTTCATTTTCTGTCTTTTCTTCTATTCTTTTCCCCTGTATTTCAGTTAATGACTATCTTTGCTGCATCGATTATGGCCGAGCTGCCAGTGCGAAGATATCCGAGTTTCTCAGGAGAAGCTTGGAGACGGGACAGAACCCGTGATCACCATCCTCGTGCAATGAGAGTATAATTCCCTGGGATTAGAAGAAATCGAGGCCATAGTTTTAATATGGTATCAAAAAGGTTAGCGGTCAATCAGATTTAATCTGTTTGAAGCGGATAATTTATTGACTTATGTAATAGGACGGCTCTATGGACTTGCATTCAGCAGATGTTTTGAGAGAAAAATGAATAATTTTTTACTTCTTTGTCCTAGAAATCCAATTATCTTGCCAACGTTGATAAGCTGTAGGTGCTGGAGTTATCCATTCGGGTCAGCTCTTTGAGGAGCGGCGATTGTTCCTTGTGGATTGTTTGATCTGTCGAGTTGCAGGTCACATCTATGGAGGGAAGGGGATAGAGAGAGAGAGAGAGAGAGAGGGAGATCTCTCTTGCTGGAGATCTACTGTTGGCACTGTTGAGTCAAACGTGTGGAGCTGGCTTGTTCGGCGACGGAGGCTTCTCGTCGCCGCCATCAGAGAGCACGATCCGCCTCCAGAACCAGTGGTCCTCCCAGAGGTGAAACATCTCCTCGATGGGGACCTGCTTCGTCTCCGGCAGGAGGAAGAAGATGAATAGGCTCATGATGACGATCAGAGAGGCGAAGAGCAGGAAGACCCCCCACCGGAGGTGGCAGAGCGAGGCGAGGAAGCACTGGGCGATGGCGGCGGTGAAGAAGAGGTTGACGCAGACCACCATGCTCTGCCCCGCTGACCTCGTCTCCAGGGGGAAGATCTCGCTGGGGACCAGCCACCCCAGCGGCCCCCACGACCATCCGTAGGCCACCACGAAGCCGCAGATCGCCACCACGAGCAGCGCCGCCAGGCCTTTGGAAAGAGTCTCGCCACGGCCGAATTTCAGCGCCAGAGTCACTGCGACGACCACCTGCGAGAACCCACCAAGGAGATCTCCGTCAGTCAGTCGTTCCCAAGATCATCCGGCGGCGGCGGAGAGGCCTCTCTGGCCGTACTCACCATGGACAGGATCATCTGTATCCCAGCTTCCATGAACAGCGCTCTCCTTCCCACTCGATCGACGGTGGCCATGGATACCAGCGCGCCGAGGACGAGCATGGAGCCGGTGATGATGGAGGAGTAGAGCGCGGCGCCGGAGCCGAACCCCAAGCTCTGGAAGATCACCGGCGCGTAAAAGAGGATCGAGTTCATGCCGGAGAGCTGCTGGAACGCCGGGATGCCCAGTGCTCCGATGACGAGCTGCGGGCGGTTCTTCGGCCGTAGGAGGTTCCGGAACGGGTGCTTCACTGCCCGCGCCGCCTCGCTGGCCGCCTTCAGGTCCTGGAACTCGACGTCCACCTTCTGGGTTCCCCTCACCTTCTCCAGAACTCGCCTGGCTTCCTCCAGTCTTCCCTGCTCGACGAGGCTGTTCGGGGTCTCCGGGAGGAAGACGCCTCCGACGAACATGACCGTCGCCGGCACGCAGGCGAGGCCCAGCGACAGCCGCCACCCCCAGGGGTGGATCCGCTCGGTGAAGTAGTTTATGATGTAGGCGACTAGGATTCCCAGGCAAGTCGTCAGCTGGAAGAGCTGGTTGACGGCGCCTCTGATCTTGGGCGGGGAGATCTCGGAGAGGTAGAGAGGGACCGCCTGGTTGCCGAAACCGATCCCGACGCCGAGAAGAATCCGGCCGAGGATGAGCATGGCGATGTTCACCGCACCCGCGTTGATGGCGCCGCCGCAGAAGAAGCTGACGGCGCCGACCATGATGCTGGCTCTTCTCCCGTACTTCCTGGTCACCGGCGAGGCCACGAAGGTGGACAGGAGGCCGGCGAAGTAGAGGGCGGAGGTGAAGAGGGTGAGTAGCTGGTTGTCGTACTTGCAGTAGTCCGTCTCGTGCAGGTGGGCCTGCTTCCTCCTGTACACCGTCGGGAAGAACTCCCTGAGGAAGTCGTCCATGGACGTCACGCCGCCTGCAGCGATGCAGAATCCCCGTAAGAAGAATTTCTCCTTCATCCACCCAGGAGAAGATTGGCCAGATTCGATCCAAGAAGAAGAAGAAGAAAAAGAAGAAGAAGAAGAAGCTAACCAGAAACTCCGAGATCGTATCCGAAGAGGGACCCGCCCAGGGATCCCACCAGACACGCCAGGATGAAGTAGCCAGTGATGCGCCCATTGTAGAGCTCCGCCCTCTTGCCCAGATCGCTGCTTGCGAAGCCCCCGGCCATGGCCGCCGCGGAAACTTCGACTGTTCTACGAATCTCTTGAAACCTCTCTCAGACCCCCTCCCCGTCTTATCCTCAAGCACTGGAGTGATCGCCAACAACGCCAAGGGAGAAAGGGAATACCGAAGACTCCACCATAGTCAAGATCTCCAGTCAGGATTCCGACAGAAACTCAAGCATCAGGTCAGACTTGGGGAGACGATAATCGATTAAAATAAACAGGAGATCCATTCCCAAGAGGCGACGGCATTTGACCAATCTCCCGACCCGGGGCTGCAGCACATGGGACTGGTTGAATGGGCGGTGGCGACGGCTCGCGACCGCCGGCGGGGCCCCGGTGGACCTTTGTAAAGTGTATCGTGTGGTTTTCACCGGAGCCTCTCTCTCTCTCTCTCTCTCTCTCTCTCTCGCCCAACGACAGACAAAAGTCCGCTGCTTTCCGGGTGTAATCTGTTGTACCGGAGGACTCTCATTTGATCCAGAACGTATGAACAGCTGGAGACAGATCGCAGTGTGAGGATCGGTTGAGCGGTTCCGGCGGGGCGTTGCGACGAGGCGTTCGGCCATGCATGGCGAGGGAGACCCGGTCCTCCCCGCGGCCGAGTTTCTCGCCGTCATTCCTGGGCGCTTACTCGCCTCAGCGGCCGCCGCCGCCGCCACAGGAGATCTCCTTGAAAAGGAGAAGCTCCCGGAAACGAGTCCCCCCTTGGCGCGTGGCTGTTTGACGGCCTTGAGATCCGGGGGGGAGGATATCACGGCCGGATAATAATTCAGCGACAAGACTGGGGGGGTTGACAAATATTAACATCATTGACCGATTATTACTGCATGCAGATCGATACAAATATCAATGCGGACGTCGTTTGAATACACAATCTGCTGCCAATCTCTTTCATTGAAGGCGATTCGCATGATGGCAAACTTTTCTTCAGTGCCCATCAGTTCCTTATGCTTCTCTCTCTCTCTCTCTCTCTCTCTCTCTCTACCATTGACGTTTGCTAAATGGGTTTGATTTAGGTTTAGAGTGACGAAAAGTACTCGACTAGGAAAAAAATGTGCATTTATTGGACTTGAATTATCTCACAAAAGCTAACTTTTTGAGGGGTATTTTTAGGCCATGTGATTTAAGAGATACATTCGGAGAGAACAGACACTGCAAAATATCCAAATCGGGGGCCATTGTTATATACTACCTCCCAAGGGAATGGACGGCTTCCTTTCATCTGCTCGACGATCAGAGGACATGAGAGAGAAAGAGAGAAAGAGAGAGAGAGAGAGAGAGAGAGAGAGAGAGAGAGAGAGAGGGCAATGGGCCTAGAACTCAAACAGAAATCCCTCAAATGAGTCCTCCCTCGGCAACAAGATTTGGAAATAATATGGGTTATTTTCAAGTTAACCAGACAAAAAAAATGAAAGCAAAATAATCTGAAAATGGAGCCCATCAACTTTCATTCAATTTCCAATATACAACACCCCGATGTCCTCGACTCATCATGTGCCCACGTCTCTTATGACTACAATACACTCGATTCCCTGTGACTCGCGAACTGGTGCAATAAGAAAAAGACCATTATTCCAAAAGAATACAGATGCTAGACAGCGTTACCATTTTCGTCCCCATGGGGGCTGTAAGATCTTCAACTTGGAGTTGCCTTCAGATCTACAATCCCTTTCGAGCTTCAGACGAGTCTCTTCTGATTACGCGCAGCTGAGAGATGATCCTGACAAAAAAAAAAACATTAACCATAATATTACAGAAATGGGCGAGATCTTCGATGCAAAATCAGTCGATATCTTGACAGAGATGAGCTTGGGAGGCATTATCATCTCATCGCGCATCATTAAAACGAAAATAAATGACATCAACATGATAGCTTAGGAGCGACAGCCAGCCTCATTAATTTCAATAACTACTGAAAACTCAAATGAACTGCAGCAGTTTGCGCCAACTGCATGAGGAACTTGGTACTAATGATGAACTGGGAGCTTTCCAAAAAAAGGATAGACAGAAACCAGAAGAAAGGATTTGCAAAGGCGAGCCTAATAAGGTCAGAAGGAAAGTGCATTGCAGAAGACGGTCAATGGGCTTCAAATTTCAGCAGCGATTCAGGAACTGAATAGATTCACTGCGGGGGAAACTTCTGGGGAGGGCTTGAAATGGTGTTCTTACCGAGATGAAATCAAAGGCCCTCGTGTCCTCCTTTGGGGCGCTCATCACCGGAGGGTGAGCCTGCGCTGGATTATTTGACAGCTGAAAGATATCGGGCAGAGGCGAAGCTGAGGGGTCCACAGAAGCATGTGGAATTCCGGCGTTGAGCTGACCAAAGTTCTGAAAAAGCAGCTGCTGCTGAGGGACGAAACCGCCTATTGGAGCATAATTCACTGGCTGTGGTGGAAAATGCTGATTCAGCATGATGCCTTGCGGCATGGCATATGGCATGGAACCGAAAGGAAACATGGCATTCGGATTCATGCCGATCATCTGCGAGCCAAATGGACCACTCAAGGCTTCATTTGCCGGGGACAGATTTGGCTGGCTGCTCACCCCCAAGCTGGTTCCCCCGAACACGTCCCCTCCGAGGGCAATGCCGGATAGATTGCTACCTGGGTGGGGCTCCTTTACGCTCAGACCAGCCATGAGATCATTCACATCATTCGGGCTTGTCTCCAGGGTACTGGGGACGGCGCTTGGGCCAAAAATATCAATGAACTCCGACTGTTTTGAATTTTTAGATCTATCATTGTCCTCAATAGATTTCTTTTCATCAACTGCCAAGCCAGAAAATAGGTCATCTGAATGTGCTCCATCTTCTGCAACATGGAAAGATACATCGGCAAATGGATCTTCCTTCTCGTTTTTGCTGGTGCTTGTATTGGAAATAGGCTCGGCTCCAAATAGATCATCAACCAATGAACCGCTTGACATCGCATTCGTATTACTCTGATGAGTTGGGTGCTGAGAATTCTCATCACTTCCAAAATCATCCTTCTCCCCAGTGTCTATTAAGTCGGGCAAAGAAACAACGGAAGTTTTTGCACTAGACTGCCCCTCTGATTGTTGTTTTACGCCAGAACTGCTCTCACCATCTAAAAGGGTTAAGACCTGTGGGAGTGTAAGCAAAAGTTAATGCAACTCGTGACATCAGACAAATGTTTCAAGCACAGGTAAAATGCCAAGATCAAGCGTATGCAACTCCTGCTCAGGAATTAGACACCAAGGAAGGAATATGGGCAAGCTTAACCAAACACGAAGGCCAGAGATAACTTCTTACTTCGAAGGTAATTCAACCAATTATCAGGTTACAAAAAATAATGCGAAACATTTGTGATTGGAAGAGATATAAGTTGCAATTTTTTTTAGTTGAAAGAAAATTAACAACCAAAAGATGCTATAAACTAACAATATTTATATCACAAACACAGGAGCACAATATGATTAGTCACAGATGAATGAATGCATATAATAGCACTATATCTGGCTGAAATCTGTAGGTAGCATTGCATGATTTCCTAGTCTTCATCGTATGTTGGCAACTCACAACCAACGGCACAAAACAAAGGTACAGTGAGAAAAGGGCATTTGAAATGCAGAAATTTTCAGGTTGAGGGATCAAAAAGTTTCATCAGTCCGTCTTAACTCAAAGTGGAAGGCCATTGAACACCCACGGTTGCCTGTGACGAAGGGAGGTGGATGAGCAGGGAACATATGAGCACCTCAAGTTGTATACATTGAGTCTCTTGCTAAACAAATAAACAATTTCTTTTTTACGGTAACTTCATACAAATCAACGTTAAATGTGTGCTGGCGAGCATTGAAAACAGAAATAAAAATGCCAACTCATCAAAACATAAGTGAATAGAGACAATCAATTTAAATAGGGGTGGAGCTAAAAAAGATGATGTTAATAATTAAACAGGCTAATTCGGTTTTATTTAGAAAAGCAACCAAAATGTAGATATTGGAGAAATAATTAAGAGACAGTTATCACCAAGGGCGCGACAGAATATTGTACGCAAAAATTTTGAAGAAAAAAATGATAAAGTCAAACCTTATTAGCCTTATCCCGAAGGGAAGTCTGGGGAGACTCCGAGCATTTGACTACACAATCTCCATGCTCAACAAAATAAGATCGTATGGCAGATAAATATGCCTCATCCTTGCTTCTCAGTATTGATTCCAGCACACATATGGCCTTCATCCGTACCTGCCACAGTTGACACATATTTAAGAACAGACTTTGAATAACAATACTGAAAACAGACAGCTATTCCAGTAAATTTCTAAAAGACGTTTACAGGAACCACCGAATCATTCAAAATATGACGAGACAAAACAGTGACGTAGTGGGGATAATTAATGTTGGTACAATACATTTAGCGATATCAGAGATCATATTACAAAGAATTATAAAATAAACATTATCTTGTAAATAAAGTCTTAATCATAATGGATGAAAAATGGCGCAGGTAAATAATTTTGCAAAGCAAGAACTCTCCAAATAGCATTTAGTTAACAATGTCAACGTACAAGATAATGTTTTACTTAACTATATGAGAACATCGTATAACCTCATTAAGAGAAAAAGATCAAACAGACCCAAAGAATCGAACAAGAACCTTTCTAAGACACTTGCTAAGGAATACGAGGGCATTTAGTAGTATTCCACTTCTAGAGATCTTAGAAGCAATGTACTTTGCACCTAGAGAAGTTTAATCAGAAGGATTGTTATTTGAACCATAGATGTACTCACTCTCAAAAAACACGATTTTGACACCACCGTGGTGCTTCATGCAGGAGGAAGTAATCATTGAGATTTGTATTATACATTAATCATGACACAGGTATTGCGATTTCTGTCTTTATCAGAACCACGACCTTCCAATTTGTACAGTACAGCGAGGAGGCATTGTGGATCCTTCCTGAGATCTCCCTCTGGCGCGCCGGAACACATGCTTCTCGCGCCCTCATGATGGCAAATGAGATTTTCGATGAATTATAATACAAGCTCTAACAATGTTGCTTTTTACATCATTTTAGATGTCAGTATACAGCTACTAAATATGACCACTCAAAGTCATTTTCAAGAGGTTCTACAGTTGTTTCTTCGCAAAAGTAGCCTAGGGTTCTGTGCCAATTTGCCAATTTTCCCTTGGTTATATCTAGTCTTCTATTAGATAGTTTATTAACCCGAAAAAATTGCCACAGCCTATCTACCTCGATGAAATTAGGCATTGCAAATCTCTACTAAGAATTAGGCAATCCTAATTCCAAAAACGCAGGAGCAATTAGGAACTAGAAGAGAGGACAAAGCACATGCAAGATTTATAGAGGTCCACTCTCAATGTGGGAGATACATTAGCTTTTCGTCGCTGGATTCCACTATCAATTGTAGAGAGTGACAGAGTTCCACACAACTATATAAATTCCTCCTAATGAGTTGCCTACGCATAATTACCATATCTTGTCTCACATGGTTCCCTTGATGCAGAATCTGAGACCATTTCGGGCTTCTTTTAAGATCCATTAGTATGTCCTTCCATTATAGTTCAATCATCTGACTCAACACATGATTGATGGTCGACATCAGGGAGCCGTATATAGCTCAACTCATCTGTGAGACGTCATGATTTCTTTATGAGAAATTTAGACATCCAAAAGAAGGCAACGAGCAAGAATAAGGCATTTCTAAGAGTGCAAGTGATTTATTCAATCATTAAAACTGAGGACTTTTGTAGCATTTGCAACAGATGGATATTACTTCTGAAAGGGCAACTTCTTTATCAACCATAAAAACAACCGTGCACCTGACATAGATGCATGAATTCAGTGCTGAACCTCCTTTAACTAATACAATTTTACATGTAAGTCTCTCTCCCTCTTTGAATAATATAGTGTTACCGTACATCCCATTAATTTTCCCGCCCTACTTGTAGCACTAGTAAAAAAATGTTAATTGAAGTCGTCATAGGACCTCTTCTTGGATGTGCATCTCATGTTTACTTTCCATGAACAAACAAGGTTTTAACAAAAAATAAGTGTTTATTTTGAAGAAAAAGGCAGGAAGAATATCGATCATTTAATCCTTCCACAAACTGGTTTCAAGCGCATGTCACACTTCATGAGGATACACTATTTTATGGTTCTATGCTTACTGATGACCGGCACTTTTTTAAGTTGCACATATAGACCTGCCAAAGTATCCTTCCATGCTAAAATATTGACAAAAGTCCTTTCCTTTCATACTATCATCAAGTTCGCACGGCCTTGTCAACCCATCTGGCCCACTACTGGGCCCCCTAAATAATTGATGGAACCCATTCCATGGTCAAAGTCACACTGGAAGCATCTTGGCATTGCACTGACCACATACTCCATCCAATTATCATCCTGCTTTCAAGCATCATTCTCCTAATTTTATTTTTATCTTCTGTTTTCCATTTCTTCTAGCAAATGTTTTCCTCTTGAAGTTTTATTCCTCTCCTGAGGATTTCAGTATTATGAGCCAACGAGGGCTCTAATGCAAGATGAGGAAATCGAATGCCTTCAACAATAAATAGAAGTAACAGATGATATCAGGCCCCTCATGCGTCAGTATCCCTTTACTTAGATAATAGATGCATGAAATACACAGCAGTCCATCATTTGTAGGTCACCAAGAAAAACTCTACGGAATAAAAAGCAACCCTCTGCACACTGGAGCTACCAGTTGGAAGTTTGGGCAACGCATTCTATATGAACGAAAACTGTATCAACCAAAAAGTAAAAATAAATTGCATTCATGTCTATCGACGACCATGGCTTTCGATAGAGACACTTTATCTGATTCATATATTTTTTTCGTATGTAGAAGTACGCAAAGGTTTGTTCTGAAAAACTGCTATCACTAATCCCAAGATTTTAGCGGCAGTCTTCACAGTTGAGACGATTGTCATGAATCAATTGTGGGAAATAACCATTAGTTGAAAAACATGTTATGGAGAATCACTGAATAAATGCCTTCCAAAATATTTGTGAAACTGATCAATAATGAATGGTTCGGTCAACTAAATGGAGGAAAACGAATGAGAAACACATACCTGCCACAAAGGAGATTGCAGCTTCGACTCAAGTGCATGACTCATCGCTATGGGATTCAGTTTGGAGGCTTCCGTGAGAAAAACCTGAATAGCATCACGCGTAGGTTGTAAACGCACACCACTAGATGTGACGATGGTCTCTAATAGCCTCTCCTCACGACTCTTATCACTACTGGTACTTCCATTAGAGGATACTGCGTCGATGCTAGTGCTAGCATCTTGGGTCCACGACGCAGCAGCTACATTCTTCGGGTTTACAGGGGGCGTCCAACGTTCCCTATGATCATCTCCTCCATATCTCTCACGGCTATCTGCCTCACTGGTCAAAGACCTGTGCAAATGGGGACTCTTGTAACTCCCATTGTCATTTTTCCTTAAGGAATGTGCTGCAGCAATAGTGCTCAATCCTTGTTTTATAGAAGCACTACTCAAACCTACAACCTCACTGAGGAAGGACTTCTTATCTTCTGACGGAATATCAAAGTTTGTATTTCCAAAACCTTCCATCCGTTTCCTCGTTGTTTCCACTGGTGCCTTGCTGTCATCAGAAGAAAATATAGCAGAGACAGCCTCGTGAGCAGTGTCGCGAACAGCTTTGTTTAGGGCATCTCCTTTCAATGGATCAGGATACCCTTTATAATGAAACAACTGGCGAACAACAGTTGAATGTCGTTGCATTTCCCTCCTAAATTCTGCACCGGATTTCACAACCGCAAACTTGATTAACCGCAAAGCCTGCAAAACAGACAGGAACACTGAGACAAACTCTGATAGGGTAATAGAATTACGAGATGAATGTCCAGAAAGAATCGACCGCAAAAGCCGGGGGAACTACGTATGCCATGTATTTTTCTAGGCCAAAGGCAGATGATGTAAAAAGAAGAATCGATGGAAGAGAAAAGTTTGCCGGCTCCCTTATCCGAATTCTGTAGATAAAACCCTCTGAAATCCAAATTGGCTACACTGGTAATTGCATTGAAAGTAGAACCGAAGCGATCTGCAAGGCGAATTCATACCTTCTGCTTGACAATAGGACTCTTGTGGTCGAGTCTCTTGAGAATGTAGTCCGAGACCTCCTTCACGATGCCAGCGTGAGAAGTACGGAGAAGTTCGCAGACCTCATCCAGTTTGTAGACAGGGGCGACCTTGTCCTCGTCAGACGTCACTCCATCGATTAGGCGCGATCTCCAGTAAGCCTCAACTGCTCTTCGGCTCGAATCCATGGTTACCCCAAAACGACGATGATTTCAGCCGCAACGGCAAATGGTAGATTAGATTAATTCCTTCCCAGCCCCACTCCAAATACACGGCTGCGTGCCTTTGAAAACCAAAGTGCGCTCCTGATACAGGTCGGGAGGCAAGAAAAATTGACTCCCCAGCTTCGAATTGCTGAGAAGGGCACACCGGCAATCCAATCGCGCGACTCAGAAGCCCGGGATTTTCCAAACGCACACCTGAAATAGGGAGCTAGCTAATCCGCGCAGCGCCGATCCGAGCTTCCCGAATTGGGATACCACGAAACCACTCGCCGTCCCCGCAGGCACGAGAAGAGAAGAAAAACCGCCGCCGGATCGGGAAGCAGCTCCTCCCCCCACAACACAACACGGCCCCTCGGCGACCAGCGCGGCAGCCAGACGGAGGAAGGAAGACGACGAGAAGGAAAGAGGGATCGATCGACACCTCTACATGCGGCAGGGTAGGAGGTCCCCGGAGACGAGCTCGCCCCGGCGTCCGCGTGCCGTTCGCCTTCGCCGCCTCCCCCTGTTTTTCCCGTGTGATCGCAGCTTCGAGACGTCGGACAGGTGACCCCTCCTCCTCCTCCACCCTTTGTCGGGGTGCGATGCACATCGGACGGCCAGGAGCGAGTCCTTTCTGTGGGCCCCAGCGGCCCCCCCAGAAAGACCAGATCGAGATGGGTGGGGGCTAATAATAATTCGAGTGAGGAACGTTTTGCGCGTACATTCGACTTCCTTCCACGCGTCGCCTTTCTAGGCGATCGATCTCATCTGAGGCGGATCGAACGGCCGAAGACGGCTCGACCGTTGCTCCCACACGGGTCTCGTTTAAGTTGTAATAAAAATTACGAAGCTCCAATCATTTCCATAAAACCAAACGATATTCACGAGTAATTAATCAGAATACACACGATTATTGGAAAACCACCAGTCGACCCATCAAAAATAACAGAATTATCTCGTGAGAGACAGTTTGCTGAAATAATTGGATTATTTTTAATTTAAAATTTTGGAAATTATTTCAGCAAAATCCCTCTCCCGAGATAACTAACTATGTCATTTTTTACGTTAAAAGTATAAAAATTATTTTGGTGGCCCAGTCAACAGACCTTTCTTGGCCCTTTTTTTTGTATAAGAAAATTCTGGGCTGCCACCGAAAGGATTCAAAAGAAAAGGCCATGAATCAGAAGAATTAAAACAAAAATAAAAATGGTAGAATTTAATTGGCCGCGGCGACGAGGGCCTCTTCTGACTCATCGAGGGCCATCTCGTTCTTGAAGAGGAGCCTGATGTAAGGGAGGACCCTGGGGAGCACGGGCAAGTCTGCCACGTTGACGCTCATCATGTCAAAGCCGATGCACGTGTTCTTCATGTGCTTCTCGTCGAAGACGGGGATCTTCGGGTACCGCTGACTGAAGTGGGTCAGAATGATGCGGTAGGCGCCCGCCGAAGTGCCCACGTTGACGGCTTCCATGGTCGTGCTGTGGTTCCTCGCCAGGGCTTCGTCTTCCAGCCCGTCCTCGAAGGTCGCCTGAGAGAGCAGACGGCAGCAGAAACGCCTCAGCTTCATGGGCAAGGAAAAGGTAGCGACTTTATGAATCTGGGTACCTCGTGAATCAAGACGGTGGCGTCCCGAGAGGCGTCCACGATTGCCCGGCATGGCCTGGTGTCGCCCGAGTACACCATCTTCCACCCGGGAATAGCTTTCCCCACGCCGTTGGTCCTCTCAGCGGCCTTCAAGACCACGCCGAACGCCTGCGGGCAGTGCACCACCGGCACACTGAGCAGGGCCTCCAAGCCCGCCCGGTGCAGCACCCGCTTCAGCTTGGTTAGAAGAGGGAGCACGGTGGCACTGTCGACTGGGCTCCCCGGCCTCTTCCAGCAGCTCTCCATCCGGCTTCCCTTTGAGAACAAGGTGTTCTCCAGACGGCCAGCCCCATCAGGCTTATCGTTATTAGTATTCTCCTTCCCCTGCTCGGGCGCAGTCCCCGCCAATCCGAGGGAGTCTGCGACAGCATCAAATGACGCGGCCGTGGTGTACCTGCAGTCCAAGAACTGCATGTCGAGGTCCTCCAGCCTGGAATACGCATCCAGAAATCGCTTCAGCAGCCTCGGCCCGATCACCAGCACGGGCTCGTGCGGGACTCCCTTCAGCAATTCAGCACGCCGTGCGAGGATCCTAGCCAGGCCGGTGTGATGATCGGCATGAATGTGAGATATCCAGATAAAGTTTAAGGCTTTCACGGCATCATCGGCGCCTGTCATGCCAAATCTGCGCGCCCATCATCAGAAAAGTAAGATCGTAGAGAAATTAATGAAGGCGATAAGGAGGGGCATCATGAGCAAAGTGGTAACCTTCTCGTCAGCTGTCCGAGTGTCCCTTCACCGCAGTCCAAGAGCAGGCTTCCTCTTGAGAAAAGATTAACGTACACAGAGCTCACGTTCCTGTACTTTGACGGCTGCGAAGAACCCGTCCCCAACAGGACAATTTCCATGTCCTCCCGTGTGACATTTTCCAGGCAGCTTGGTAAATCAGAGCCATGATCGGCGTGAATGCCTTCAGATATAACTCTCTGCTGGTTCATCTTACAGCTATCTGGCGTCAATGCATTTTCAGTCATCCATGGTTCTTCAATCATGTCATCGTTTGCGGATGATCTGCGCATGGGATCACCTGAACCACACCACAGCTGGCTAACACTCCTTGAAGCTTCTGTAATCTCAGGAATTTCTGAAATGAGTTCGTCGACTATTCCTTCGGCGGTCAACGAGCTTGGAATGACGGATCTATCCAGGCCTAGCTGGGAATACGGGCGAAGATGAAACTGGAAAGAAGTCAGGGAAAAAATGTGTTAACTACAGGGCGGAAAAAAGGAGGCACCATGCCACAAACGCTTCGTACAGAAGTCAGGGTTCGGATGAGGGAAAATTAGGCAGAAATCCTGAATACTATAAAAAATTATCTTGGGTCCTGAATACTAACATGATCTTGGATCGAATTAGAGAACGGCTGGTTGGTACAAATTTATAACCAAAAAATATATTCAAGTTCATTTTCATACTGGTTTGGTCCCAACCCTCTAATGATCTAGTCGCATAGATTTCAGATACGGATAGCTAGGACTCCAAACTCATGGCATAATTCACATGAAATAATAACGTATCTCACCAAATAAACACTCCACAAATGGCACATATATGCACAAGCTTGTCAAATATACGTGTGAAACAATAAGGAAATTCCTTCCTCAGAGCTGCAGGTAAAGTATCACATCCTGATGCTAAAGTTCCAGCTTCCAACACTAATGAAGTCAATGAGCAGGACATATACTTAAAAGACTAAAGGAACTAGATATATTCTGTATGGTTAATTCCACTAGCAAACATAAAAAAGAAAATCCCCACTTGCACAACTGCAAGCAAGTAATCCCTTGGACCTAATATGAGACCCCTCGCATTAAGAGGGGTAGGATGCATCATGAACTTGATGGGTGCAGCATACTCATACCTTCAAAAGATTTTCTGCAGGTATGGTTTCGCAAACAATAGGAGATGAATCCTGAAAAGACAAAAGATGATAAATTATCAGGACACCACCTTAGCACACCAATCCTGATCAATCTGAATAGTACAGGAGTGGAAATTATAAAAGAAAAAAAAAACCTCTGTTGAAGCATTGGAGTCTTCAAGGAAGCTATTGGGCTGCTGAACTGACCAAAATCCGTGCGTTGGAAAGAGACGGGGACAAAGGTAATTGAGCCTTGATGTGATTCTTGCACTGGATCTAAGAATCGGGATCTGAATATTTTTTCTGTATTATGATCAGGAATATATCACATATTAGAAACCGAAATAGAAATCCTTCAAATCTAAACAAGAGAAAGTGTAGTCTGAGCCCCTTGTAGATATACGACTTTAAATGGATTTCAACTTTAAAAGAAGCAAATGAAGAAGAATTTAGTTCTTCAGGAAGAAAAGAAAGAAGATTTAGTTCTTAAAAGAATGATAACTCCCCGAATTAGAGAGAAAACGAACATCAAGCATAAAACAAAAAAACCACTGCACATTATTCAAAAAGAAAGAAAAAATAGTCCAGGCATGCACTAACCAGATAGATTAATCACTTGTACCCAAACGAGACAACAAGTTTACTACGTTATCCAAAGAAAACTTGCACCGAGAATATTCCAAAGGAAAAATTAGAAGCCAACAAGCAGTCATGAATCTCTGGCTTCTCACAAGCAACATGCATCATCCCTTAGCCTTGCCACATTCCTTTCCAAAGCGTCCACTCAATGGGCCCACTGGTTAACCGGTTATTATTCCTATCTCCATATGTTCGCAGCCAAATGGTCACACGGAACAAATCTATGCATGCATTCTGCTTGATCCAATTTCTAGAAAAAGTTAGTCTAGGATGCACAGTACCATAATATCTGATTCAAATTAAAAAAAGTATGCCTGTTTCTAGACCTAGGCTTACATTTGTTTAAATTTATTACATTGAAGTGTTGAACATACTGCCACTGCGAATGAACTAGGTTCTTCTTCTCTGAAGCTGAGAAACAAGTCAAAGATTCCTAAGGAATTCCAGATATAATAATGGCACTTTAATATGAAAAAGATAACAACCAGTTGCAGAAAGCCAATTGAGTCTTTCAAAAAATTTAGATTCATTTCTAAGTTTAAACTAACTTCCGTGGAGCTTTTTCTTATTATTTGATAAGGTATTATCCTCTAACTAAAAAAAATGACGAAAAGACTTTCAAATAAGTAATCTGTTATAAAACTATAATATATTTACTAGATTTGACTTGGATTTTTTTTGCTGGAACTGATGGGTAAGTTTATGTGAGCTAAACACCCTGGTTTGCCAGGACACTCTCCTAAATCATACCAAGGACCTGAACACAGCGAATTTTTCACCAATGGATACTTTCAAAAGGAAAAAAAACGACTACAATAGCATTTCGTTCCAAAAATACTGATCAATGACACTAAAACTGCGATGTAGCTAGTGTCCTTAATTATTGTTGATTATTGATAGCCACTCTAGATAATTAACACTGATCAATGGCTCTGAACTAGTGCCTCAATTTCCTAGTGCAATCTTAGTACAGAAAGGATGTTTTCATTTAAACAATTCTAGCTTGCACAGACCTCATAGACTAGGGATGGCGTGAAACATCTTCCATGTAACTAGCGTTTTCAATCACAAAATTTTAAAAAACCCACTGGATTGCCAGATATTTTTCTTCATTGGACTACACGAATGTCACGTTAGATTGTGAACAAAATACATAGTTTACTCCCATTCTGGGAAGATAAGGGAGGGGATGAATTGAAACTGGATGAAATAAGTCTACACCAACATTGTCTAAGCACGGACAGGGGAAAATTCATGTTCTAATAGACTGGCTACTTGGACTAAGGTTGCAACATTAGACCAAAAGAAATTATATCGAACAAGAAATGATAGCATGCGTAGCCCTATAGCTTTAGTGAGGAACATTAAAGTATACAGCTGAATGTAGGAGAAATGACAGTGTACGTGGACCCAATAAGGAAATTTTCAGTTGTCTGTGACAGATTATGAAAAGAGAGGGGGGCTGTAAATTTGGACAGAATATTACCATCAGGAACACCAAGTTTTCCATCTCAAAGATCAAGTTCGGTGCAAAATCCTAAATTAGCAAATCAAGACATGCACAAGTCCACTGAATCTTCCTCACTAGCTAGTAAGAAAGAACAAGGGCAGCTGTTTTGATGCTCACAGCCGATCTATCTACTACTACAACCGCCACTACAAGGTAACATTTTCGTCTTTCAGTGAACAAAGGCCATTGTGCCCAAGAAAAATGGTACACTGAGCGAGCACAAATAGAACATCATTTTACACACTAGATTAGAGTACATTGACCATCCAAATGCTACATGTTTATACAGAACATTTTCACAGGTAACATGTCACTGATAACTAAGAGAATGATTTGACAGAAAGAGCTATGGAACACCAAAAGAGATTACTGAGTATTTGCAAGATTCGTGACTTACATTTCATGTCCAGCCATAATATGCTGCGCACCACCAAATCTTTTCATCCAGCTCTGGTATTGTGAAGTCTTGGTAACAGAGGCAGGACCCAAGTGGATCACACAGTTCACAGACTTGGATTCCTCATTAGACTGGTTTATGAAATTTGTGTAGTACGGATTGAGAGATTGTAAAGACAACAGCTCTTGTAAATAAGCTTCTGAGGGGCAGTCAACCAGAAGTACGATTGGGCCGGGGATTGATGGGTCAAGAACATCACCTGGATGAATCTACAAGCACAATGACCAACCAAAACTCAGAAACAGCTAACGTGCAAGTTCCATTACATCTCTTTTTTCTGTTTACACTTTTTTGGTTTTAGAAGGTTGATTTGCGTTTGGGTTGGGGACTGAGGCCAGGAGTGCAGAAGTGTATCAAAAATCATATGAGATAAAAGTAGTGGTTATTAGCTTACCATGATGTCAAGGCGATCAGACTTGACTGACTTGCCGAGTTGCAGTTCACGATATTTTGGTCCAGGTTTCAGCCCAAGTGCCTGAGCTTTAAGAGGGTCAAACTTTCCCTTGATTTCAGACAGCTCACATGCATAGATCACGGCAATATCTCCAGGTTTCAATGTAGATCTAGCTTTACTTTGTAAATCCAAGTTGTCTGAGTTCGCAATATTAGCAACATCCATTTTATCAGCACATTCTCTAGTAGAGGAGGGATGAAGGAGAATAGCCGATATCTTGACAACCTCATCATCAATGAGAACAATTGGATTTGTCGGCGACCTGACAATCCCAGAATTTGACGAGTCTGCCCTGTTGTCATCAGTTGTGCCACCAAAGCTATGAGTATGAACCATAGCAGCATTGGGAATGAATGAGCGCATTGCTTCCACAAAGTACTTAAAATCAGATGGCCCCCATATATTGACCTTGAAGCATCAAAGCCACAATAAAATTAATACATTTGACCAGTAGAGTTACATGTGCAACGTTTAACAGTAAAATTGAAAGGCGAATAGCAACTAGCACAGTTAATGACCGTTTAATTGAACCATGGGAGGTCAATATATTCATAACATAAGAGTAAGAGTTGATACCTGTGTTTAACGCAGTAAGGAAACGCTATTCTATTAACGCAGAAATAGAGTATGACTAAAGGGTAAAGACCCATTTGATAGATGGTGCGAAACCATCCTGAGTACAAATGAAAGAGACAGACCACATATTTGATGCGAATATTTTCTGTTTTCTTATGGTGGTCTACCATAAAGAACATAAATCCTTGTCACACTCAAGTCCTCCTTAAAAATAATTCTTTATGGCATTCATGTGAAGGGGACTTCAGATATAAAAAAAAAATACAAACACACACACACAAAGAGAATCGGATCCTCAGGTAAGCAAATAGGCCATTTTTTTTTCGAAAGATCGTATAAAAGATGTATGGAACAACACTGCAGACATTGTTCTCTTTTTTTTTTGAAACACCATTGTTAAGTGGTCGGGATTCTGTATAAAAAACGACGGTGAGGTAGCCATGACGGAAATGAGATTAGAAGAGGTACAGAAAAAAATTAGTGCTTTTATCCTGGCTCCCCTGAGAATAAACAGGATTTGGCCTAAAAAAACTCGTATCTATTAGAAAGAAATCCAAAACACCAGCCAATGCATGATTCAGAATGATTTAAATGACACTCGTATTAAACTAAAACAGATTGATAGAGATTCAGCAAGAGATTATGTCACTTACAGACATCCCTTCCTCACCAATACCAGCCAAGGTTAATAGAAGACCTGCAGTAAATAAAAACCCTTAATCTAGTCGGAATTTATTGTCATCAAATTAATTGGGCAGATAATTCTTCAACAGTAAAAAGATAAGGATAAATGGCGCCAGAGATCAATTTACATACGTACCTGGAAGGCCACCGGCAGTTTCTGAGCAAACACGAGTCAGAAACATATGATCAATCTGAAGGATCAACAGAGAAGAGGCACGCATTAAACTATGCATTTGGCATGGCAAACAGACAGGAAATGTTAGCACAGCCTCATAACACCGATCACATACCTTTGATAATTTAATCTTGTGCTCAGTGCAGAAGCGTTGTAACCCCTGCATTTAAAAAAAAATGAATATAACATCTAAAAGGTTGAAGAAAATTATTCGAAAACAATTTCGGTATTTGGTATGATTGAAGGTCTAGAGTATGATATACAATACGACCTGGTTCCCTAGTGACAAACTAGATGGCAAAATTTTCATTGACCATCAATAATAATAGTCACAAACTTTAGAAGAGATCCATACCCACAAAAGGACATTACATCTCTTCAGTGACAAAAAAGGAGAACAAAAAATCCGTTCATGCAGAAAGAGTGATTCTAAACATAGAGCCTAACACGTGCTGCCTATTTTCACACTTCTCTAAAGAATTATAAGCCTATTATGATTATAACGAAACGAAGTACACAGTTTCCAGATTACAGAGGCAGCTTCTCAACAAGTAGGACAGGAAAAATGGTAATACCACACTCTTTTGCAAGGCATCAATTTCCTTCTTAGTTAGACCACTTAGGTTTTTTCTCTCCATCGCTAAATTAATCCCTCCTCGATTTCTAATTAGCCATATTAATCAACAGCATATTATCATCCTAGAGGAAGAAGCAGAAAAATGGATTTATGAAAAGAAATTCATCTGAAGGGAACAGAGAGAAACCAAATTAAAAGCACCCGACTAAAAGGCGATGTAATTTAAAGCCTAAAATTGTCAAAGGCCAACCTTGCTTCACTGGGCATCTGATAAAATGTCTGTTTTCAAGAATATTCCCTGCTTTCGTCTACCTCACATTACAGGAATATGTGGAGCAAGATGCAAGTAGTGATTCAGATTACTGAGATACATCCCACTGGTTTATGCAAGATAATTTTGGTCACTTGACAGGGTGAATTCATTGGCATGTGTTCTCCCAGAGTTAACTTGGAGATAACTTTGTTATAATCATGTTAGCGTTGCAGGTGGCTATCTTCATGACCATCAATTTCAAGTGGTCTAGTTATCAATAAAAATGCTCCCTATAGAACAGTTTTTACAAGAAATCCATCTCCCGTTCTTTTATCATACGCTACAGACAGAACGTTTATACTAGCATATGACATACATAAAGCTTATTGTGACCAGTCCATCGTGCGTAGAATGAATAAGCATTTAAACCCTCATCTGAAGTACATCAAATGAAGTTTGCTTCCAATGAGACGAATTCGGTATAGTTCGAAGTTCAGATTTTATCAGCGGCTGAGATTTGATATTATCATAGTGTAGCATGTCAGAAGGCAAACAAAACTCACATGTTCTTACTGACCTCACCAGCATTGAAAATGAATCTCTGCTTGTCAAAGAAGAGCAGTACCGATGGTGAAGTATCCTGAGTATCCATGCCAGTCCCCAGAATCTAACAAGTACAATGAAAATGAGAGAGAAAATAAGCTAAAAGGATTTTAAGAGGAAAAAATAAGTTAAGAAAAGAGATAAATAAGCGGAGAAAAGTTTCAAGTCAAGGAACCCCGTCCAGAAAATCGCACAAAAGAGAAACCGAGGCAACAGCAAAAAAACAAATCAGAATTGACAAATCCCTCTTCCCAAATAGTAAATCAGTTTCGAAAACTGTGGGCGAGGACCAATTTTTCTGAACGCTGTAAGTTAAAAATAAATAAACAGCAGCTGCCGTCTCACGACTGAACCACCTTTACCTGGGCATAGCAGATGGTGCTGACAGGGTTCAGCTTCCGAACTTTGAGCTGCAGGTTCCTCGGTTTGGCGCTCCGATCCCTGCCCTCGGCTCTCTTCCTGTTAAACGTCGCACCCTCAAGTTCCATTTCCGTCGCTCCCTTACTGTCCCGCCTCTCCCTTGCGAGGTCGCCGTCGCTGCTGCTCCTCCTCCTCTGAGGAAGAAAGTTGCCTGGCCTCCTTCCTCTCCAATCAAAAGACGAAGACGACGAGAATACGGACAGAGATTGGCGAGGTCTCTGGGTGGCGAGTGAGAATCTACACCCAAGGGACGAGGCGAAGGAGAACCTGAAGAGATTTGCGGAGGCCGATAGAGGTTTCGCCGGAGAACAGGAAGGGAGGAGCAGTCTGATACCGGTGATCTGTGGCATGGTCTTACGACGAGCCTTATAAGGGCGAGGGTTTTGAGGGGTTTAGAAGAGGAGTCGTGCAACCCCGCCGCAGCCGGACAGGGAAGCACGCCGAAGCAAAAGGAACCACCCAGCAGATAGAAATTCCCCATCCAACGGTCTCCCGCAACCTCTTAAATTCTCCTCTCTCTCTCTCTCTCTCTCTCTCTCTCTCTCTCTCTCTCTCTCTCTCTGAACTACCAACTTGGCCATCAAAGCTCCATTACATGTACTATTCACTGAATGGGCTGGAGCAGCAAATCTCCCAATTCCTTGCAAATAAATTCGTGTCAATGTAAGTAAATAAATAAATAAATATGTATATATATATATTATTAATCCTTCGATTTCAGTCAATGATAAAGAAAAAGGTTACCAATAGATTGGAGTCAAAACCCACTTTCATAGTACAGAAACATCCAAACGACTATCCTTCAAATCCACAAACCCATTTTTCCAAAAACTACAAGTTGTTGTAACATACTCCACTTACCCATTGAAGTTGACAAATATTTAGACTTCTATAATTTTACATTATTGGAGGACAATAATTGTTTTATCAATGATGATAAATTTGATATTAACTATTTTGTAATGATTTGTATGGCTTATTAATTGTCCCATTCATTTGATGGTTTTTTTTTAAGACTTGCATATTGTTTTTAAATAAAATTTCTTTAAATATGTTATAACTTGAGCAACTATGAAACCCATATTACAACTTGCCGAGTCACATGCTACATGGAAGGAACATGTTCCTTGACGAGCTCGTTTTGGATAGTTGCTACATACTAAGGGGAGGAGGGAACGGAGTGAGGGCAGTCAGTATATATATATATATATATATATATATATAGAGAGAGAGAGAGAGAGAGAGAGAGAATGGGGGCTGAGAGGAGAGTCAATCAAATGAGAGGATTAAATGAGAAGAAGGGGTTGGCAAATTTAATATGATAGCGAGGGGGGAGTGGGGGGGGGCAAAATACGAGACCACATTCAATTAAGGAAGGTGAAAGAGAGTGACCTCTTGAAAGGGATGGGAGGATGTGAGATTTTTAAGTATTGAGTATCCCATAAAGATTGAGACTGAAATGTGCACGGACCAAAGTAGCATAGGATCTTAGGTGGTTTGCGGATGAAGTTAATGACATTGGGTTGGGCTGTGCTGAACTTTTTTTGTATACTAAAAATGACTTTAAAAAAGTATAATACCAAAATTTTATCTTCTTAAATATTAAGTTTAGTTTGTAATGGCTAGGGTTCTTTGTCACTGAAATTCATCTACTTTACTAATTGATTACTCCATATGAAAGTATTTTAAGTTCACATTTTATCCCCATCTTCATTTCTAAATAAACAAAATTTTCATTTGTAGTTCCTCATATTGTCACTCGAGCCAACATTTTGTCATGAAATCTAATATTAGGTTCAATATTCAATGGTAGAATCACTTACTAACTAAGTTAAACTTATTTTTGACAACTAATGTAATTGTACCTAGCCAACTTTGTTTTCCATAGTCATTGCAAAGTGTTTTTTTTAATGTATCTTTTTACTTGATTCCCATTTTTTAATTTTTAAAATTAATTTTACTAGTAATAATTTTTTAATAATTTTAATGATAAAAAACTTTAAATTACATTATTTTTGGGTAAAATAAAACATCAACTTTCCACCTTGTGGGCTGTCTTTCAAATGATGTCATTTTATAAATCACTTCACAATCATTGAAGAATCTTCATGATCAAGTTATTGAAAAGTGGCTGCATCAAGTAGGTGGCCAATCGTTCTTGTTAGGCACCATCAATGGTTTATAGAACTAGTAATTATGATCAATAGATATTTTTCTTTATTTTCATTATTGTATAACATAAAAACTGAAAATGGAGAAAATTAGGTATAATTATCACATGAAGAAAAATATATCGTTCAACAAAGATTTTGATATGTCAAACACGCGTGATGAATGAATATAAATATGTGATGGTCATATGAACATCATAATTAAATTCCCTTATTGGGTTCACAATATCCTAGAGAGAAATCACTAGATGGTCAACTATGAATCACATGTGACAACGTTATCTCATTTCAAGCATTGACTTTATGAGCCTCACATGTTCCGACAAGTGTTGACTTATCTCATCTAGGGTGATGCATCCTGCCAAGAAAGTGAGCGTGGGAGAAAGGTAATCATAGGCATGGTTCGGCACCCCTGGTTCGGCCTGAAGCACGAGGACGAAACTTTCCTGTCGCTTCCTTGGCGATGCTGTTAATTCCTCACGGGCAGTGAGCGTCAAGAGCTAGAAGTCCTCACGACGAAGTAAGGTAACGGAGGAGCCCTAGTCGATGATACACACCCTTACTCATCATGCTGACTATTCGTCCTTAATACTGATAAAATTGGAAAAAAAAACTCGGAAATGATTTTTTTTTTCTTTGTCGTCGTTGTCGCGATGTAAGATCGTCGGAAGAAAACATATTCCTGCCGCCGCCGGACGCAGAAGGCCAAGAAAATCAGCAACTTGGAGGCGCAACCAATCCCCCCGGCTGTACAGCCACCTTTAAAAACCCTAGTCCTGTTTACCAGCCAGAACTTTTCTCAGCCGAAACGAAACCGATCGACTTCGGCTGGCAGAGCTCCGCTCGACCCATGAATTTGCCTTGCCTCCTCGTCTTCCTCTCCTTCCTGCTGAGCTCCTCCTCCTGCAGCGTGGCACAGCCAACCCCATCCGAAGACTCCCAGCGGGAAGTTGCTTTAGCGCTCAAACCGAGCGTGGCGATCGTGATCGGCGTCTTCTCCATCGTTTTCTCCCTCACCTTCCTCCTCCTTGTGTACGCCAAATTCTGCCACACGGTCGACGCCGCCCCCTTCGGCGGCGACTCGGAGAACCAGCTGCAGCGCCAGTTCAACGGGCTGCTCTCGCCGGGGTCTCGCTTCTCCGGCATCGACAAGAGGGTGATCGAGTCGTTGCCTTTCTTTAGGTTCTCGTCGCTGAAGGGGCCGAGGGAGGGGCTGGAGTGCTCCGTGTGCCTGTCGAGGTTCGAGGACGCCGAGATTTTGCGGCTGCTGCCCAAGTGCAAGCACGCGTTCCACATCGGCTGTGTCGACCGATGGCTGGAGAGCCACTCGAGCTGTCCTCTATGCCGGTGCAAGGTAGGGGTCGAGGACGCCACCCTCTTCAAGTACTCAACCAGCTCCCGGTTTTTGTTCCGAAACCCGCCTGCCCCCGAGGGGCAGCTGGAGGAAGGGGATGACCGCGGGCTGTATGTGGAGAGAGTGCCCGGGGACCAGCCGGGGGCCTCTACGGGGTTCACCTGCGGGGGCAGCTTCAGGAAGACGGGAAAGGACGAGCCTCTTCTACCGGAGGTAGACAAATTGCTGCACAAGCACATGCACAAGATCATCCTGTCGGACGTTGTCTTCAAGAACCGATGGAGCGATCTGCAGTCCTCGGACCTCATCTCCCTCAAATCGGAGATGCTCGGCGCGCTATCCAGCAAGCGATTCACGGAGGGAAGCTCCAACGACGGGGTGCATCGGACGAAAGATGGTGGGGAGGAGAGTAGTTCGTCGGAGAGCAAATCCACTGGAATAGATTTCAGCCGCCCATTTCCGGCGCCGGGGATCTTCCCTTCTAGCTCAGGCTCCAACGGAAATTCCAATCGCTTCACCTCGTCATCAAAGTCAATGATTCCGCACGGCGACAGATCCATGTCCGAGATTATCAACATCTCCAGGTTTGCCGATGCAGCGAGCAGGAGAAGAGGGACCGAAGACAATTCTGATACAGCCCACAACTCGAG